>JABUQX010105433.1:15000-22426 GCA_015478945.1 Trachelipus rathkii
GCGGTGGTATGAATTTCGATGTTCAATTAAGTGTTATTCATTTTATTGTATGATTATTTTATTTGAAATATTTCAATATATTTTCGCTCATGGTGCCAGAATTTGTAATTAAATATAAAAGTGATTGTTAATGTATAATTAATGTTGTTCATGAATATATATTTTTTTACTGGAAATTTTCCGTATATTTTTCGCTTATGGTGCCATAATTTTGTAATTAAAAATAAATGATTTTTAATGAGCATGCATATATTATAATTACTTTATTTTGATGAGCATGATAATTTTATATAATTAATAATATGTATTCATTATTATTTATAAATGCTAAATTTGGATCATGTAATTACCAATAATTAATTGACCCTTAGGTTGTTTTGATGGGCCTAGTCTGCTGTGACTAGGTTGTTTTATGGAGTCTAACTTGTCTTAAGTGAGACGGGCTTTGTTTGTCGAGTGTGAGGGGCTAAAACACCCCTAATAATAAAAGAGTGGAAACAACATGGTGTCTACTCATTAACCCAAACCAATTGTGTCGACGAGTGGTCGCAGAAAGCACAAGTCCATATATATATATATAATATATATATATATATATATATATATATATATATATATATATATATATATATAAAAAAAAAAAAAAAAAAAAAAAAAAAAAAAAAAAAAAAAAAAAAAATATATATATATATATAATATATATATATATATATATATATTATATCATATATATAATATATATATATATATATATATATATTATATATATATATATAGTATATGTATATATATATATAATACTTAGAGATTACATATTTAATATATATTATATATAATAAGTATATATATATAATATATATATATATATATACTAGTATTGTATATAACCCAGTTTTATAATAAACAATCAGCATTAGTTTATTTTTATTTAACACATCAATGCACTTGGTTTAAACTTTCTACAAACAATTTATTTCACTTATAATTTTCACTAAAACATTAAAATGTTAAAAGTTCTTATTTAATATCTAAAAATCGGAGAGTCGAGCTTTCGAGATCTTCCTTCCACCATGATCTCCTTTTCAAGACTGGAAATTTCGTTGTTTAAGATGTAATTATTTGAGTTGTCATTTCAGTTGGTTTAGCGCTTTTTTATAGTAGGATGATTGTTTCATGATCTCATTCTGTATTTGGTCTATTTGATGCTCTCCCGCAATGATATTATGATTTTTTCTATTTTTGATTAAGAAAGATTCCATTATTTTATTATTTTGATCAAAAATAGAAAAATGATCATAATATTGACTCCGAACATTTTTAAATTTAGGAAATAAGAATTTTTTTAAAAGTTTAGTGAAAGTTAAATAAATCTTGTAGAGTTTTTAAAATCGCAATGTTGATGTGTAAAAAAAAAATAAACTAATGCTGATTGTTTATTATAAAACTGGGTTTATATACAATATATACTAAGGCAACAGTGATAAAACATAAACTGCGCTGTAATTATTCAAATATATACATATATATATATATATACTATATATATATATAATATATATATATTAATATTATAAATATATAGTATATATAGTATATATCATATATAATATATATATATATATTAGTATATATATTAGTATATATATTAGTTATATATATATATATATATATATTATATATATATATATAATATATATATATATATATATATATAATATATAATATATATATAATATATATATATATATATATATATATATATATATATATATATATATATATATATATCCTCTGGTTGTGATCGAAGCAGGACGTGCTAAACTGAGCTCTTCATTTGCTCACTTTTTTACTTATCGAGGCTGCGTAAAGTTTATTAGTAAACTGTAGTAAACTAATCATGAGTGATTTAGAAAGTCAAACTATGAAGTGAAGATGAAATAAATTTAAATAAATTAATAGATTCTTTGTGGCGAGATTGACATAGTCGGATCACAACGAAATTTGAATGGAGCTCTACATTTGTTTTTACAAAATAAGGTAGACGATTTAGTCCAGGAAAGTTGTAATTGTCTTTTCCAAAATTAAAAAAGTTTGATAAAGCACTAAATACTGCAAAAAGTATCCTTCTAAAGAACTAGATAAGAAGAAGGAACAATCCCGAGGAGTGCTCGGAATCGATTGTGGACCTGTTATCCTGATAATTTAAAATTGTGAATTGATTTTCCGTAAAAGAAGAAGCAGGTTACCTCACTAGTATATGTCTGAGACACGAGGCAATTTTGGATGAACAGTTAAATTTATTCTGTAATGAAATGTGAAAAGGAGTTGATGACCAAGTTAGAGTTGACTACTAAAATTTGGATACGTGATTAGGTATCTAGTTAATTAACGAACCAAAGTGGAAGTTATTCCCTGTTTTTGTGATTTACTATTTAAGAGTGTTCTCTTAAATCTCGAAATTCTAAATATTATTTGATATGACTCAAAGAGAAAGCGAGTTAACTTTTAATAATTATTGACATTGCGTAAAACTTGAAATTATAACTATTTTTGTAGTCTGTAGATTTTAGAATATTTAAATAAAGATTTTAATAGATAAATAAAGTTTTAACGGGTGTGAATTTTAAAGAGAAAGGAAGGGAAAAAAAGAAGTGTAGGAATAAATATAAATTGATAGATTGTAGGTTTTAACTTTTTATATTATCATTTTAACCTTTAATAATTATTGACATTGCGTGAAACTTGAAATTATAACTATTTGTGTAGTCTGTAGATTTTAGAATAATTAAATGAAGATTTTGATAGATAAATAAAGTTTAGGAATATAATATATTTGATGATTGTAGGTTTTAAACTTTATATTATTTTTTATTACTATTATTTTTATTGTGGGTATATATTGTGGGTATATTTGGTGAGCGGGGTGGTGCCCTAGGTATTGGGAAGTGCCTAGGGTGGGGTGTCCCATAAAGCGTGCAGCTTGAGTGTGTAAATATATAGAGAAGGGAAAAGATGGGGAGGAGAGAGGTAATTAAGGTGGGATGTATGAACGTGAGAAGGGGTAAACGTAAGGTTCCAGACGTCCGTAATTTTTCCGGACAGTCCCGTTTTTGCAACCACTGTCCCGTTTTTTGTATCCTGTCCCGTTTTTTAATCAATTGTCCCGTATTTTAAAACAGATGAAAATGAATCCAAATTTTTATGCTTATTTTACAACTTACGTTGGTAAACATTATAAATCTTGAAATTTAGCAGCTGCAAGCAGCATATAGGCTAGGCATGAAATCGCTATACTTATAAAGGCAGGAAAACTGAGAAGAGATCATGTTCGAAACATGTAGATGTAGTCTTTGAATTTATGTACGTGAATAAGCGAAGGGCGCGAAACATGTCAAAAAAAATAACAGTCTTCTTTGATCGCTCTGTGTGACAACAAGTTATTTTTGTGATTTAAAAGTTAATTATCTATATATATTTTATATAATATATATTATAATATATATATATATATATATATATATATATATATATATATATATATATATATATATAATATATATATATATACATAGTTATTTTTGTGATTTAAAAGTTAATTATCTATATATATATATATTGTAATTGTGCATAAGACGAGCTCTCCTGGACTTTTAGTTATTATTCAATATATTTTAAATATATTGATTTTTCTTGTAGGATTCGTAAAATCAAGTACAGGTAATGTAAATTTATTAAATCTAAGCATAGTTAAATTATTATAATTCCGTTTATAAAATCGTAAACCCAGGCCATTTTTACTGAACTTGCCTATGTTTCATAAGTCATAACAAAATAGGGATTAATTAAAGATACGTTACAAAAATATCGACATGAAGTTAACAAAAAGCACCTTTTCAAATTTTTTTTTTTTATGAATTTTATTTGAAAATCGTATGTGAAGTAACATTTTTGCAATTTTTTAGTTCTTTTAATTGTTATATTTTTAATAGAAATTTACACTCCTGACCCCGTGAGTACTGGATAAATAATACAATTTTTATTTATAATGCATTTTTAAATTTTCTTATTTTACAGAAATTTATTTTTATACATTAAAAAATATATTATTTATGCAGTACTCACGGGTAGAAATATCCATTCTGCCATATATATATATATATAATATATTATATATATATATATATATATATATATATCTATATATATATATATACTATATATATATATATATATATTATATATATATATATATATATATATATTAATATGCAAATGCATGACAGAATGGGTATTTCTATGAGGGATTCGCCCCCGTACCCCTTACCCCTTACCCGTGACAGTTGAGGAAATAAAATTTTTATGTATAATGCAAATATTTTAAAAATTTCTTACTTTACAAAAAATTATTTTTATACACTAAAAATAAATTTCTCTAGCACTCACGGGTCGGGAGCCGTCTTATTCACAATTACTTATATATATATATATATATATATATATATAATATAAATATATATATATATATATATATATATATATATATATATATATAATATATATACTATATATATATATATATATAATTATATATATATATATATTCAAAGCTAAATTTTTATTAAATTTTAAGGCCTGTTGAAAATTTAAAATTAATTGAAATAATGGCCCCCAAAGGCAAGAGGAAATGTGTTTTCAATAAGGACCTTGAGAAAGAATACCCATATATGAAAAAGACATTTACGGAATCATGTGTTCGTTGCAACATATGTTCTTCCAGCTTTAATATCAGTCATGGAGGAAGAACAGATATTACACAACATTTAAATACTGAAAAACATAAAACTGCTTTGCGTGCCAGTGCATCAAGTTCAACACTCACAACGTTTTTCAGAAATGACATTTTTGGTGACAAAGAACTTAAATTAGCCGCGGCTGAAGGAGCATTTGCCTATCACTTAGTGCAACATAATCAATCTTTCAAATCTATGGATTGCTCTTCAAAATTAATCAAGACTTGTTTTGACCCTAAGTTTACATGTGCCCGTACAAAAGCGGAGGCAATTGTATTAAATGTCTTTACTCCAATAGCTATATCGGAACTGCAGACTGATATTCGAGAAGCCAATTTTATTTCGATTATGACCGACGCTTCAAATCACAAGGACATAAAAATATTCCCAGTACTTGTTAGATATTTCCAACCTGTTAAAGGGATTCAGATGAAACTTTTAGAAGTAAAATCATTGCCCTCGGAAACATCTAACACAATCTCTGCATTTTTAATTGAATGCTTAAAAAATATGAATGCAAAAGAAAAAACAATAGCTCTCTGCGCAGATAATACTAATTGCAATTTTGGGGGTATATCTAGAAAGGGCGTTAACAATGTTTTTACAAAACTCAAGGAGGACTTGGGACATGGTTTAGTTGGAATAGGATGTTCTGCTCATATCATTCACAACACTATTCAGACAGCTGCTGATGCTCTTCCTATTGATATTGAAGGCATCGTTTCAAAAATATATTCTCATTTCTATATATACACAGTAAGAGTTGAAAAACTTAAAGAATTTTGTGAATTTGTTAATCAAGAATACAAGCAAATATTAGGATATAGCAAAACCAGATGGCTTGCTCTACTCCCTGCGGTTGAACGTCTTCTGACAATGTATGCCCCCTTAAAATCATTTTTTGAGTCACAAGAAAAATGCCCTTTTGTGATAAAATCATTTTTTGAAAATCCTTTATCTGAAGCATGGCTTTACTTTATCCACAGTCAAGCGTCCACTTTTCACATGACTATTGAAAAGATTGAAGGGGATACAATTACAATTTTCGAAGTAATGTCAGCATTAAATGATTTACAAAATAATATGGCCTCTAAGAGCGAAGACTGCTTTATTCCATTAGCTGTAACAACGATTCTTCAAAAATTGGTAAGAGAAGGCCTGGAATCAGAAGTTGCAAAATTTAAACAGTATGTTCATACATTCTACAAAACTGCCTTTGATTATTTATCTAAATGGATCAATCCACTTAAAAACTTAAAACAATTTACTTGGGTAACACTAAAGAGAATACCGTGCTGGGAGGAAGTAGCAGAAACTCTTAAGTTTATTCTCGAACTCATCCCTACCTTTACAATAGACGAGACTGCACTTTATGACGAATATGTGTTCGTTAAACAGTATGTGACCCCAGAAATGTTGGACAATTGGAATTCAAAGAAAACATCTCCTGGTGATTGTTGGGTCGAAATCATTTCGCACTTTCAAGCTAAAAATGTGCCATATTCTAATATCCTGAAAATGGTTGAATTTCTTCTTTGTTTACCAGGAACTAATGCTCCAACAGAAAGAGTATTTTCTGCTATGAACTTGATTTGGACAAGTGAAAAAACTCAACTGTCTGTGAAAACTTTGAAAGCAGTGTTAATAAACAAATTTAATTTCGATTATACGTGTTCCGAATTTTACAGAATGTTGCTTGGTGAAATTGATATTCTAAAAAAAATACATTCATCTGAAAAATATTTGTGATACTTCCATTGCCCTTAATAAGCGGTAAGTATTATATATATATATATATAATATATATATATATATATATATATATAATATATATATATATTATATATATATATATAAATATATATATATATATTATATATGGCGCGAGTGCGTCCCGTAGTGGGATGTATGAATGTGAGAGGGGTAAACGAGGATTTGAAGAGGGAGGAAGTGGGGTTAATGTTTGAAGAAAAAAGGTTGGATGTGCTAGGGGTAACTGAAACTAAGCTGAAGGGAAAGAGGGAGATGGACTTTGGAAAATACAAGGGTATGATATCAGGGGTGAACGAGAGAGTGAGGGCGAGGGAAGGGGTGGGAATAGTTATGAGGAAAGAGGTGTGGGATAAGGTAAGTGTGTGCAACCAGGTGAGTTCGAGGATAATGTGGGTAAAAGTGAAATTCGGGGGGGAAATGTGGGTTTTTATATGCGCATATGCACCAGTGAATGGAGCGAGGGAGGAGGAGAGAGAAAGATTTTGGAGTGAGTTGAATGAGTGTTGGGAAAGTTTCGGGGTAAATGATAAATTTGTCTATTGGGAGATTTGAATGCAGGAGTGGGAAGGGAGGGGGTGGGAAGAATAATAGGACCATTTGGGGTAGGGGAGAGGAATGTTAATGGAGAAAGTCTGTTAGAGTTGTGTGTTGAAAGAAGAATGATAGTGGGGAATACTTGGTTCAAAAAAAGTGAAAATCATAAGTATACATGGAAGAGTGAGATAACGGGGGGGAGGGCGGTACTGGATTATGTGTGTGTAAATGGGAAGGATAGAGGCAGATTACTAGATGTAAATGTATTTAGAGGGGCGGGGAGGGGGATATCGGATCACTATTTGGTGGTTGCTAGGTTAAGGGTGGGA
>JABUQX010105434.1:2500-5000 GCA_015478945.1 Trachelipus rathkii
TATATATATATATATATATATACACATTTATACAGTTGGTAGCCCCACGCTCCCCTCCTACGAGAAACGGTCGATCTCGAGATATTGTGGCACTACATCAGGCCAGACCCAGAGATCTGTCAGAAAGATTGTGTCAAAACTATTTCTAATGTCCGTCAGGTCCGAACAGTCTAGCAATAAATGTTTTGCGTCGTCATTTGCATGGGAGGGACGTCTTTGAGAGGGGGGAGGGACATCTTTGAGAGGGGGGGAGGGAGCATTACGAATTTTATATTTATATTCCTGAAGGGAGGGAGGGATGGTGCCCAGAGCGTAAACGGGACAGTATTATTCTGGTTTTCCGGTCCAAGGTTTGTTCTGTGGGGGACATTTGGGGCTGACGTACCTGTAGTATGATGTTATTTGGATATGAGAGATAGCACTTTGGGGTTAATTGAGTCTGAATGTGTTTAATAATGCGAGTGTTTAGGGGCTTGGATGGGAGCGCGTTGTTTGCGTTAGAATAGTACAAAGCTGGTGTACTCTTTTTCTTTATCGGTACAGGGGATTGTTGTAATGTTTGATGCAGGGGATGATCTACTGAGAGTGACTTGTTGTATAATTAGCAGCCCATCTTGTCAAGATGGGCACTTACGGGGAGAATTACTGTTTAGGTTAGTAAGTGATTGATGGGTGTTGAGAGAAGGCAAAATGTTATTATCCCCAAACCTTTATTTTGTACAGCTTCTAGTTTTTGTATATTGGTCTGTGATATTGCTGGTGCCCAGGCGGTGATGCATAATTTAACAATGGACGGAGGTATTGCCTGTATACTAATGTGAAGGTCTCTTTGTTGTGGCCAAAATTTGTCCCGGTTAATGTCTTCATTGCGTTTAATTTATGTGTGGCTTATCTTTGTTTATGTGGTGGGAGGGGAGGGGGGAAGTCATGTATGCATCGATAGTTAATCCTAATAGTGTGAATTGTTTATTGAGAGAGAGAGTCTCAATGTTTTTGAAAGGAACACAGTTAGATGGGTATTGGATTCTCATCTATCAGGTGTAAGTAGTGTGATGGAGGATTTTTGAAACCAGGCATTCATTCTATTATTTGTTGATAGCAATCGCTCATTTGGTTTTTATAATTATATATATATACTATATATATATATCATATAATATATATATATATATATATATATATATATATATATTATATATATATATATATTATATATATATATATATATATATATATATATATATATATATCATATATATACACCTTTCCTTCTCACCCCTGACCACCTCATTTCATGAGGCCCCATCGCAAAGGGACCACACGCGTCCGGGGTACCCCGCTTGACGCCTCAGGCCTTCTCCAAGTTCTTCCAGGGCTAGAAATGTTCCAGATTGCCCTCATGGGCTTGCAGAGTTTAGACTATACAGGCAGTCGAAAAAAGTGAGATGTGTCCTTGCGGACCTGGTTACAGGTTTGCCGGATGTTTGTGCGTGGTTTTGATTGCAGTTTGAATCTGTGGTTTGTAAATATTGTAAGTCAGGGTGGGTGGCCTCATCTTACTTGACCAGCGTATGACTGATTGCGTTCTGGTAGTGGAGTTGCGATTCTGTGCTTTCTGGGTGGCGTTGTTGTTATAGAATGTTGTTTGGTGGTCGCGTTTTAAGTAGTTTTCTGTTAGTGTTATGTGGATTTATTGGGGTGTTAGATGTGTTGTTTGGTGGAGGTGAAATGTATCAGAATGTGTTTGTAATATAGAGCTGGGTGAAGAACTAGCGTGTTTGAGGCTTTGGTGGATGGGGTAGGAGGACAATGTAACATGTGTGTGTTGGGGTATTTGGATTTTGGTAAAGAATTGTGTGCCTATCATATCCAAGTGAGAATCTATGGGTAGTAGCATTTGGTTTCTCCATGTAGGTGTGTTTGTGGTGTTGTTGATGGGCATCTTGTTATGCATCTTAGTTCGTTTGTTTTTGTGTCGTTGGAGTTGCTAATTTCTTTATGGGTTGTTTTTGTTCAGTAGTGGGCGCCAAGTTGGAGAGCATAGTTTAAGTCAGACGAATGTATTGCTTGTAATGGTAGTGGGGATGTCTGTTTATTGTATTGTTAAAGGTCTGTGCCAGCAATTAGTTCTTAATATGTTCTCAGTTTCTGTTTGCAGATGAGGTTATGTTGTCTGTGTGTTTTATGAATGTGAGATGAGTGTTAAGTGTTACTCCAAGGATTTTGTGGGTTCAGTTGAAGCGGTATAGCAATGTTGTTTAAGTAGACTTGTCGGGTGCAGTGCGCTCCAAGTGGCGGTCGGTGATGATTAAGTGAATTGATGATTATTGGTGATGCGACATTCTGTTTTACTGTCAGCCTATGCTGTTGAAGTTTGATTGAGTATTATACAGTGTGTCAGCGTTTGTGCCTGTGGTTTAGGTTCTATGGTGTGTAATGGCTAGCAGGTAATGTCATCTGCGTAGGTTGTTTTGATTGTGTGGTCTGTTTGTGTTTGTGG
>JABUQX010105434.1:10000-30560 GCA_015478945.1 Trachelipus rathkii
GTTTGATTTTTTTTTATTTGGTGTTTTGGGTACTGGTACCCCTGGGTGCACCAGCTGATCGCCGAGTCTGTACTGTTTTGAAAAAAACGTCTAATTTTAACTGCTTGCCATCCTGAAATTGTTCTTTGATTATGGCTTCTCGAAGAATTCTGAGATTTCCATAATGAATACTGATATCTCTCTTCTTGGTATGTTCCACAAACTATATCACAGTGTCAGTGCAACTTCTCACCTCTGGTAGGTTTGGTAATGTCACTGGAATCTCTTCTTCTTCGTCGCTGCTGTTGCTTCCCTGGATACCGACCACCTCCGCAATAATCTCTTCATCAGAAAGTATCACTCATTTTCTTCCTTCCAATCTGAAATCCTCCAAGGTTATGTCTTTCTTAGCTTGCCATTGCTACAGCACACCGAGTAGAAGTCAGTGGCTCCAAACCCTCAAGGTCGTAATCAGAGTCGGTTCAATCAGGAGTTCTTCCAAACTGACCACCTCTCAATTAGCGCTCAGCAGATGTCGTGTCCAGTTGCCACATCTCCCTTCTTACAGCTGGACTTTTAAAAAATTGTCCGTTGTTTCCGAAATCCGTTAAACAGTGGTCCGTTAAACCGAGGTATGAGTATAAATATATATATATATATATATATATATCTATATATATATATATATTATTATATATATATATATTTATATATATATAATATATATTATATAAGATAATATTATTATATATAGATAGTATATATATATATATCATATATATATATATATATATATGAGAGAGAGAGAGAGAATCAATTAGTCGTATATTAAGAAATGAAGATGGCTAAGATGTTTTCTCCCTAAGCTAAGTCAAAAATTGTTAGCTAATAATTTAATTTAAGGTAGTGATTGCTTTCCCGAAACCGTGGAAACGAAGAAGCTTTGTGAAAAATAGGTACATTTATCACGAGTCCAGTAATGATCGCAATTTCGCCACTTTGGAACTGTTTAGAGATGTGACACAATTCACAAGCGATGGAATCTCAAATATCATTAATCAACACTTGTGGGCTGCGTATGATTCATGTGCGATTGCTCCACCCATCTTCATCAATATTTCTCCAAGAGCATTACTGGTGATTCCATATTTCAAACAAGCTTGAGACAGAACTAAAGATAATTCTAGTGATACTTCTTTTTGGAAGACGCACTACTCATTATATATGATGGGTAACATTTTATAAATGATAGAGCTGCATCCTCTTTTGGATTTGCTACTCTCCAATATGTAAATAAAACTTTTCATGTCTATGAGTTGGCAGAGATAGACCAGCTACTTGTTCTCCGCATCCACCTATTGAGCACTGGAATTTTATCTGTGAGATCATTTAAAAATGCCTCTCCTCCTCCTAGTCGCAGTAGCATGTGAAACGATACCCATATATAAAAAATTTTGGAACATGCTCGAAAATAGATGAGGATACAAGCTAAGCCTGTATCATTTAAAGGGTGGACATTTTTTACATTTAATATAAGATCATGTGAAGAACTGCATTTCATAACAATGACAGTAAATGTTGAAATCAGAGCAATAATTACAGTACTGCACATTTAATCAATCACACTATCCAATCTAACAGATCAAAATACCTGTACACTCTAAATATACATTATAATATAGTAAATCAACATTTTTAATTGAAAATCTGACTTACCAGGGATGGTGAAAAGATATTGTTGATATGCCGTGATCGTATAGTGGCACCTCAGAAATTTATTCTGAGAAACTGGAGCTTTGCAGTTCCAATGATGAACAACTGACTGTAGGCGGCGATGGTAGCACAACATTGTGCCGTGAACAATGTGAGGTAAAGGCCGGTGGTTTGTTTGGTGGCGGTGAGGGTGGAGATGCTGTTACCCCTGGTGCACCAGCTGATCGCCGAGTCTATATGGTTTTGAAAAAAACGTCTAATTTTAACTGCTTGCCATTCTGAAATTGTTCTTTGATTATGACTTCTCGAAGAATTCTGAGATTTCCACAATGAATACTGATATCTCTCTTTGGTGTGTTCCACCAACTGTAGCACCATGTCCATACAACTGCGCACCTCTGACAGTTTTGGCAATGTCACTGGCATATCTTCTTCTTCGTCGCTGCTGCTGCTTCCCTGGGTACCGACCACCTCCGCAACAATCTCTTCATCTGAAAGTATCTGGTGTCCCGGACCACTTTCATTTTCTTCCAGGCATTCTTGAACATCCTCCAAGGTTATGTCTTTCTTGCTTGAAAGCTACAGCACACGGTAGAAGTCAGTGGCTTCCAAACCCTCAAGGTCGTAATCAGAGTCGGTATCAATAAGGAGTTTCTTTCAAGCTGACCACCTCTTAATTCGCACTCAGCAGATGTCGTGTCCAGTTGCTACATCTCCCTCATTACCGCGGGACTTTTAAAAAAATTGTCCGTTTCTTCCGTAAATCCGTTAAATAGAGGTCCGTTAAACCGAGTATATATATATATATTTATATATATATATATATATATATTATATACTATATATATATATATATATATAATATATATATATAATATATACTATATATATTATATATATAATATATTATATATATACTATATATATATATATATATAATATATAGTATATCATATATATATCATTATTATATATATTATATATAATATATATATATATATATAGATATTATATAATATATATTACTATATACTATATATATATTATATATTATATATATAATATATATATGTATAATTTATACCCACTGCAGGTATTTTTGAGCAGCCACTTGAAAACAAAAACAAGAAAAGCAAATCAAAATAATGGTATAACAATAAATACCTCGCCTCAAATAAACGAACATTCAGCTTACATATACGATCATATATATAGTATAATATATATATATATATATTATATAGTATATATACATGGTTTAATAAATATATATATATACTATAGATAGATATAATATATATTATATTATAGTATATATATATTTAACTATATATAATATTATATATATTAATAGTAATATAGATCAGGCGTGTTGAATCCATGCGTTTAAAAAATATATATAAACTTTTGTTTGCTTTTTATTTGTTTTTTTTTGTTTTTTGCTTTAAAAGTAATATTTATATTTTCTTATTGTTTATATAGTATTACATCATTTATATTAATTGATATTAGTGTCCTTATAAATTTTTCGACCAAAATATTTATGTTAAGCATTCATAACAATAATTTAATTTTAAATATATATTTTTGCAACTTTTCTCAAAACCATATTAGGATTATTTTCAACTAGTATATATATATATATATATATATATATATATATATATATATATATATATATATATATATAATATATATATATATATAATATAATATATATATATATATATATATATATATATTATGGCAGGCAGCATTATTTTTCTATGCCCTTTGAACTAAAACAAATAAACCGTGGTTTTTCAGAAATTACTGATTTCTTTTAAATCAAAAAATCTTATTTTTCACATTTCATCTGGGAATCACGCAAAATCAGCTTTTCGAGACCTAAACATTTTTCTTCGTAGAAAATACAACTTTTCTGGTTTTCTACCTCACACGTTTTTCTGACATTTTGCGAGTTTAAAACTTTTAAGACGTTTTTTAAAACCTCTCTCTCTCTCTCTCTCTCTCTCTCTCTCTCTCCTCTCTCTCTCTCTCTCTTCTCTCTCTCTCTCTCTCTCTCTCTCTCTCTCTCTCTCTTGCATCTATGACGGTAATTCTGCTGTCTTAACTTCTGCTAAAGCTGAACTGTTTGCTCAAGCTTTTCTTTCTATTCCACTCTATACGATTCTGGAGCTATTCCTCCTCTCCGCATCTCTCTAACTAATTAAGATGTTCTCTCTCTCTCTCTCTCTCTCTCTCTCTCTCTCTCTCTCTCTCTCTCTCTCTCTCTCTCTCTCTCCCCTCTCTCTCTCTCTCTCTCCTTCTCTCTCTCTCTGAGTTTAAGATTTAGATGGCTGAGGGACGGGATGGTCCTCAAACCTTGCACTTCTGAGCTTCCATCCTGCCTTGGTAAACTGTTTCGTCCTTGCCTATCAACTTTAGCATTTCCTTCCTGCTGGAATCGTGCACTACTTCAGACTGTACCGAAGAAGGGGTATCCCAGTCAACCATCCAACTGGGGTTCAATCCCTTTAATTTCTTACTTTTTTTCTAAAGTTTTCGAATGCATCCTTAACATAAAAATTTAAAAACATTAAAAACATCTTAAAACTTCTAATCTTAATTCTTGTTGCTAGTATAACTGCTTCAATGAACGTTCTACGAATGATTTTCTTTCCTTTCTCTTTGACTCTTAGATCTCTGCTGTTCCGGAATTCTGTGAATCTTTTGCTGTTGCGTTACATATATAGAAAGAAGGCTTTTGATAGAGTCTGGCACAAAGCTATAATTTATAAACTTGTTTCTTTCGGTATTTGTCCTTCTCCCTGTGACCTTGCCTTCATTTCCAATATTTATCCAATAAATCTATCAATGGCTGCCTTTCCATAAATTCTGTTCTATCTCAAACTCTTTTTCTATTTCGCATTAATGATCTATCCGTTAATTTGCCTTCTATCCACTCTTATGCCGATGACTCCTCCCCTCATTACTTCTTCCAATTTGAAAGACGACTCATTCAACAGCTCAACAGCATAAAGATAATGCTAGGAAAATGGCCTTGGAGTTGCTGTCCTCTGATCTTTCTCGTACCTCTAATTGGGTTAAAGAAAACATGGTTGTTTTCAATGCCTCAATAACTCAACTTCTTCATCTATTCACTTGACATAATATTCCAAACAACTATAATATCATTTTGAAAACACAAAGTTACCATTCTTCTGTTCTTAGAAGGATCACATCTATCTTCTTTCTAACAAGCTTCTAAGAAGTTCTAAGGCGTTCTGAGGAGCCTTCTCTCAAATAACTTCTCACATCCCAATTTCTTGCTCTATAAAGGGACGTTGTTCGCCCTTGTATGAAGTATGCATCACATATACGGCATGGTTCAACATTTGATGCTCTCTTTGATAAAATGTAGTTTAGGCCTTCTCGACTTGTTAATTCTCGTACTTTCAGTACCTCTCTCTCTTCTCTCGCTCTCTCTCTCTCTCTCTCTCTCTCTCTCTCTCTCTCTCTCTCTCTCTCTCTCTCTCTCTCTCTCTCTCTCTCTCTCTCTATACATGCTCTTCTCTCTCTCCTTAAAACTATTCTCTTACAATTTGAAAATGTTAACCAATTCCTTATCTGAACTTATTAAATTAAATTTTCATCAATTTCAATTGGGCCAATTATCTTATTCCTAATTTTAAATTTATAAAAGCTAAAAAACTTTTTTCTCCTTGCTAAATTTAATTTCTTTTACTCTCTTTGCCCTTCTTATTTTTTCAGTAATACATTTAATTTTTAGAATTGGTTATCAAGGGATGTAATAAATGATAGCTTAGTTCATTTTTAATCATTAAAAAGAGGTTTGATTAGCAGAAACCTATTGATGATCAAGATATACCGTACATAGCGTTCTTAAGACTTCATTACCAAATATTTAGAATCTGGATTCCATTTTCAATTCTTTAAGTTTTCAATTTGGGTTATTTTAAAAAAATTAGCACTTTTTATACATGGGTAATTTTATTTTTAGATATTCTAAAAAGTTAAAGCATATTTTTTAAAATAATAATTTTTGTTTTTTAACATTCTGTATGAAATTATTGACTTGGGTCAACTATTCATAACAAAAACTGGAATAATTGATAAAAAAAATTTAATGTTCAAGACAATTAAAATATGATTTGTTACCCTTCTTATTTATATTTAAGTCTTTATTAGGCATACATGACATTTTAACAACCTACATATTTTCCTTTGCTTTTAAAATATATATTGTATATTTTATATATTTTTTTTTTGCTATTTGAATTCATATGCTCCAATTCCTATGCAAATTTTATCAAGCAAGTTGGTAGTAGGTTATCTAAGTTGCGAATGAACTTCAAAAAAATTACATATTTCCTCAATTTTTTTTCAATTAGGATATAATGTCTTAAACATTATCTTCCTTTATCTTATCAAACTTAAAAAGCATACACTATTTCTTCACTTAAATATATTATTTAAGTATGGCAACTTGGCATTCGTGTATTATCTTTCAGGTCCTAAGTAACATCTCTCTTCACAACCATTCTATTGATATTTTGATTCATTTAATATTTTAGTGTCTGTAAATTTAAAATATCTGTTAATAGTTTATACATTGGTAATGTCCATTCTAAGTTAATTTGTCTAATCTTGATACTCGTATTCTTTCCATGTGTGGGTCATTCACTAGGGGGTTATGTGCTTGAGGGTTCTTACATCCTCTTTCTGTAATTGTTTACATAGGTGTGTGTTGGGGTTGGCCGGCCGCCTAATAGATTTTTATAAAAATATATAGATTATAGAAAGAGAATGAAGGATAAAAAAAAAAATTTGATGTATATTTTAAGAAAAAAATTTACAGCCTCTCAATAATGTAAAAAAATTCCATACTTTTATAAAAAATTGACCAGAATTTGTTTAATCGCAATTTTAAAAACAGACAAGAACGCAGACTCTAAAAGAAAAGTATGGCTAGGGCCATGGTTGCAGAAACTCCCCTATCAAGGTTTAGGTTTATTGAACAAAGTAAATCCTCTGGTTAAGGCTCTGGTTTACAACATCGGTCTCCATCAGGTAGGTGTCCATTTAGGATGCCTACTAGTTCTGGTTATTGATTTATATGTTACGTACACAAATACCAAAGTGGCATAATATAAACAAATCTTTATTGTAACTGAACTAGGATGGTCCTAAACCGACTTCGAGGTTATTCAGGTTTTTTTTTTATTTTTTTATTGAAAACCCTAATGGGATTCATTTCTCATAATTCCTGTATTGATTTGTTTTTTTTATTATTTTTCTAAAGACATCATTTTTTTGGTTTTATTTTTATCTTATTATATATTTTTTTATATGTCTTTAATAATGATTTTTAATAAAAAAAATATTTATTTAGTGATGCTTCGTCAAACATTATGCCGCCCTTCCCTACCTCAATAATTTTTTGATGATAATTCAATTAAGCTCTTGCCTTTTTGAATTTAAAAATTAATAAAAAAAAATAAATCCTTGGGCTTAAGATGTATTATAGTGATGATGGTGTCTACTCTCCGTATTTTTTTATATCAAATATCATCAGGATATAGTCCTACTTTAAAATAAATAATAATTGAAGAATAATGAAATATTATATTGCAATGTCATTAGTAGAGCTGGAAAGTAAAAAGTACAGCTCTCTAAAGTTTGTTACATAACTTCCCATGAGGGTTTTCTAAAAAAAGGGGAAAAAAATAATAAAAATCACAGTGATTACTCTAAAAATAATAATGAAGCTTAAAATATAAACGAAAATGATTTAAATATTTATGAAAAAAAGTTCAAGAGCCTACGTAAAGTTCATTATTTTATTAATTTTCCTAATAGCTTCAATTTAATATAAAATTAGTGCTCGGTCATTTTAAATTAAAGTTCACACTCACAGGCATAGCCCTATTTTAGGAGGGGAACTTCTCTATCGGGGTAATTTCTACCTAGGATCCGAACTAGGTTTCGACCCACGACTTGCCATGCGACTCCGTCGCTCTAACGTTTGAGCCACGGTTATGATAAGATTTGTTAATTTCACATAGCCATTATTCTGTGTATACTAACAAAACTTATCATGACCTGAACTAGAGGCCTGAAATGAGACCTAACTGAATGACTCAAAAATGAAAAGTCTATGCGAGTTTTAATAATTTGAGAGGCTGTACTTGTTGTCTTAAGGAGAAAAATAAATTATTCTTTATTGTTATTAATATTTTAGAGTATATCCTGTGATTTTTTATGAAATCGGGTCACACCTCTGCGCTACCCATTAAATCTGCTACCCAGGACTCAACCCATTTTATTTATCCTAATAATTTAACAATTAGTGAAGCAACCTTTGGGATTTCACCCACTGAGATACAATTAAGCTACTCAACGCATTCTACATTCTAGCACTGCACCATAGATTTGTTCCAGCATAAATAATACTGTTGGTTCGATGTGCCAAAGTGTTTCCCATTAATGCCAAGGATGAACTAAATAAATTATACATAAATGTAATTTACAAAATTAATTTCAACAGAGTATCTGTGAAAGATGCAAAAAAAAAAAAAAAAAAAAAAAAAAAAAAAAAACTTTTGGGCAAAATTTAAAGGTAAAGTAAAGATGGGGGGGGGGAAAGCCTAAAAACACACTTATTCACATTTTAGAAATGTTACATCATTAACGTCCGAGTGCGACGAAGCTAGAGTTAATAGACATTAGATAACTTTCTATCGGTTTATACACCTGTAAATAATAATGATTACTTTTAATCGTGATGCAGTAAAAAACGATCGTAGTAAAAACAAATATGACCGTAATTTCTTCGTTTCTTATTGGAATGATTAGTCCCATTTATGACCTGTGCGGCATTTCTGTATCAATAAACAGGTAGAAACACACTTTACAAACACGCTTGCTTAACTAAATATCACAATAATTATGTAAATATTTTCGACAAAGCTAATAAATTTAACGGGTAATAGCATAGTATAAAAAAAATCATTGGTAATATTGGTTTGAGTAATTTATACAAATATCGATTGTTTTTTCGATAATCGTAGGTTATTGGATATTGTTGTACCCATATATAAAATAGGTTTGTTCGAACAGGTAAGAGTGGCACTGGCTTTGGCAAACAAATTTTACATTAAATAATTTTTTCAAAAAAGAATACTTTGTTTATATAGTTACGTATATGTTAACTTAAATGTGTTATAAAAATTAAAATTTATGAAAATTTTATAAAATTCAACATTTGAATATATATAATATATATTATAGTATATATATATATATATATATATTATTATATATATATATATATATATATATATCTATATATATATAATAATTATATTATATATAATATATATATATATATATATATATATATATATATATATATATATATATATAATATATATATAATTATGGTCAGATTTTTTTAATGCTAACAGTATGTAACTAGGACCGGCAGCTGCTACAGTAAAAACAAATTATAAATTAGCATCAGCCGCAGATTTTATTGCGTTGATTAACTTTGTTTTTTTCTTTTTTTCTTTTTTTGGCTTAATTGTTTGATTATATTTAAAATTATTTCCCCCATTTTAGGGGGCTCGAGCCGACGCGGGGAAGAAGGGGGACGTTTCATACCCCGGAGGGATGGTCGGAGGAACCCCGTGACGACACCAAAGACCAAAGAGCGGGTTTCCGGAGACCCCATCCCCGAGGGGGGATTAGTCCCCCCGTTGTCCACCGGTGAGGCCGAGGAGACCCCGACTCCTGCATCTTTGCGGTTACCTATGGTATATTCTTTATTAAAGTAATGACCAAAGTGTTTTTGGAAGTAAAATTATTCTTTTTTTTTTTTAACTTAATGAATACCATAGGGTAAACCGCAAAGATGGCAGGATCGGGGTCTCTCGCCTCCGGTGACGGGGGGGACTATTCCCCCCTCCGGGGATGGTCTCCGAACCCCGCTCTTATGGTCTTTGGGTGTGCGGGTTTCTCCGCCATCCCCTCCGGGTATGAAACGTCCCCCTCCTGTCCCCCCGTCGGCTCGAGCCTAAATGGGGGAAATAATTTTAAAATAATTTTCGATGAATAAGCAAAAAAAAAAAAAAAAAAAGTTAAATCCATCCTTAGAATTTTCAGGCTGATTCAAATATATTATTTGTTTACTGTAGGACGCTGCCGTTCTCTAGTTAACATACTGTGAGCAATTAAATAAATCTTACCATAAATATATATATAATTATATATATATATATATATATATATATTATATATTGGATAGTATATATATATATATTAATATATATATTATATATAATCTATATATTATATATATAAATATATATATATATAGTATATATATATATATATATATATATATAATATATACAACATTCTTGTGGACACAAATAATAAATATTTACGTCGAAATAAACTAAAAAATTAATAAAATGATTTTAATTTTAATCATGCGAAGCTCAAAAACTAAAAAAAAATACGTTCTTTTTATAGCAAATGCAAATTTTTAATTTTTGCTTTTTACTTTTAATAAAAAACATTACAACATTCCAATACTAAATTATTTTGAGTACCATGGTCGAAGGCAATATTTTAAAATCGATTATCTTTCTAAATGCCAGATTCTGACACATTACCTTAAACCGAACTATTACCAATTTAAGTATATTTTGCTTGGAAAATGTAAGTTGACGAAATTATCAATGATATTTTTTTCAGGATTATTTTTTAAACACGATATATTGGCGACTCGATATTTTTTTAATTTTTTTCCGACATAAAGGATTTTCAATATTTTTAACTATTTAAATTTTCCCCGTTTTAAAGTTTTTTGTAATTTCGTGCTTATACCTCGATAAGAATGCTTACCAAGTTTTAGCAAGAATTTCGTGCATAAACGAACGCAATTTCTCATAAAAGTCACTTTTGTTTTCACAAACAAATTGGAATCAGCTGTTGTGATGGAGCACGTGCTTTTGGAATAAGCAGATAAATAAAAAACAAGGCCAGCATCCCGGAGAGTTCAGGCATGTAACTAGAAACTATAACATCTACCGGAAAATAAATAACATTTTTGATTCAAGAAGTAATTTCATCGAGACTTAAATTTTTTTTATTTATTCTAATTTTATTAATAACTTCTAAATTTTAGTAATATTTTAGACCTGAAATAGTGCACGCTTTGATTGCCTTGAAACCTGCTTAGTCTCGAGAGCAAAAGTTTGCAAAATACCACTTTTTTTTACGCTTTGGCGAAATATTATTTTTTCTTTTTTATATCCTTTTTTAGAGGTTCGAGCCGACCGAGGGACAGAGGGGGAAGAAGTCCCCCGTCGTCCCCGCCGAGAATTACCTACTGTAGCCATCGTTCTTGTTTACGCGTGGGTATTCTTTAGTTACAAAAAAATCAACATTTGCACCTTTGCGTCCTCAGTCGGAGTAAGCGGCATCTTTGCGAATTGTCAAAAAAACTAATATTTTCAACATTTTCTACAATTTAATTTTTTAAAAGGTTATTTTTTTATTTTTTTTTTAATTTCCGAGGTAAAATGTCTCCTGATTAATAAAATATATTTATTTTTCGTGTAGCTGGTATAGTTTTTCTAGTTACATGCTTGAACTTTTCGGGATAATAACAAAAAATAACAAATGGTTTAATATTACAAATAACTGATCAACTATTGTGAATTTGTGATGGAGTTTATCGATTTTGGAAGAAATTTGATTTAACAACTAATTTTATTGAATTTTATTGAATGAAACTTTCATCAATTCAAACGGACCTACAACACCGCATCTCTTTGCTTACATTTTATCGTAAGAACCGTGCTAAAATTCGCAAGCCCGGGAAAATAGCAACCTTTTCAGAAATTAAGGAAATTCCTTATGTTTTGGTGAAAGCGTTTTTCACGATTTTGAGCCAAGTTGACTAAAACGAACGCAAACTCGAGCAATTTTTACGAGCGGTAGCACAAATGCAAAAACGAAAACGGCTTAAATTATTTGCACCGCACAGATTTCTCATATACAAATGGGCTGTGCTCACGTGGCAGAAAGGGTTACTTGCTCCTAATTTCGTATAATTTCTTTTTAAGGAACCAAATCCCTTTTCCTAATTTGCAATAATTCTTACGAAATTTTAGGAAAATGCTAAAGTTGCGTTCATTTGTCTATTTTAAGCACCAAATTTAGGAAAATGCTCACCATACGTAAGAAATTTCCTTAATTCTGTAAGTTGCTATTTCCCGTGTTGCCGAATTAAGGAAAATGCTTATGAATAAATGTAAACAAACAAGATGGAAGTAGTAGGTCGTTTGATTTGATGAATGTTCATTCATGAAATTAGCTTTAAATCTAATTTCTTCCAAATCGATAAAATCCATCATCAATAGTTGATTCAATTATTTTTAGTAAGAACAATTCTTTTAGATATGTCTTATTTATGAAAAAATTAGTGCTCCATCAGAACAGCTGATCAAATTTTTTTGTAAACATAACGTCCATTGCCGAAATTCGTGCTAAAACTGGATTAGCATTTCTTATCGAGCGTAAGCACAAATGCAAAATGGAAAACGGCTAAAGCGTTTTCGATTTTGCATTTGTGCTTACGCTCGATAAGAAATACTAATCCAGTTTTAGCACGAATTTCGGGCATAATCGAACGTTTTTTTTGCATATATTTTGATCAGCTGTTGTGATGGAGCACGTGGTTTTGGAATAAACAGAAATAAAAAAAAATAACAAATGGTTTTTATTACAAATAATTGATCAACTATTGTGATGGAGTTTATTGATTTGGAAGAAATTAGATTTAAAGCTAATTTCATGAATGAAACATTCATGAAATCAAACGACCTACTACGCCTCCATCTTGTTTGTTTACATTTTTTTCATAAGAATTTTCCTTAAATTCGGTAAGCACGGGAATAGCAACCTTACAGAATTTAAGGAAAATTCTTATACGTTTGGTGAGCATTTTTTCTAAATTTGTGCTTAAATTGACATAATCGAACGCAAACTTTAGCATGTCTTACGTTTCGTAAGCAGAAATGCAAAATCGAAAACGGCTTATTAGGCTTCTCACAAATTTTTCTTAAAGCGTTTCAAGTTCAACGCCTTGCCGCAGCTATAAAGTCTGAACCAAAGTTTACCCTATATAAACTTTGGTTTGAACAGCCATTATACGGCGGGCAACAGCGAATATTCATCGTTTCTCGGCCCGTTTGCGCACATTTACGTCATGTAAACGTCACAGTCAGGCGCACGTTGTTAAATCCTCGATTTCGGGAATTAGTAACGGCGGCTGCTGAAGGATACTTGTTTACAAACAAATTTCTTTACAAACATGTATCGGAAATGGCTTGCCAAAAGTTTTTTAATATTTTAGTTAACTTTTATATAAGGATATTAAATATTCACATGCATTTCATAAAATAGATGGCATATAGTATCAGGTATTGGGTAATAGTCCGCTTGAGGGTAATGTTATAACATAAATATTAAAGAAAAATAATCGATTTTATAATATTGGCTTCTAGGAGATGGCATTTCGTTTGAATTATATACAGTGTGTTTGAAATGCATGCAATCGATATTAAAATAAAAAATAATAAACAAAAGTAATTTATGCACACATTTACACATAAATATAAAATATTATTTCACTAGATTCTTTTATTTATTATAATATATATATATATATATATTATTATATATATAATATATAATTTAATATATATATATATATATATATATATATATATATATATATTATATATATAATAATATATATATATATATATATATAAACTATTATAAAAATATATAAAACTATTATATACTTTCATTATCTATTTGCCTTATTTTAGTATTTTAATTTAGGATATAGTATTTTATTTTAGGATTAAAAACTGTTAGGTATATAAAGTATTTTTATTTAGTTTCTTAAATTTTCATACAGTCTACTTGGTATCCATTTTCAACTAAATTTCACTAAAAAATCAATTGTCTTGCGACAATTGTGGAATCACTTTTAATTCAAAAGCGGTACTATTTAGTCGTCGTTTGTGTAATAAAGTTAATTTCAAATAATGTAAAGAGGGTTCAGATAATTTTCTCATTTCCTTTTTCAAATATTTTCACTATCAACCTATTCTCTTATTCTCTTTTACCTTCTCACCAACCAATTTTACCCTAACTAAGATTTTAAGTGATAGATTACTAAACCAAAAGCCAGAGTTATCTATGGACTATCTATCAAGATTTTATTCAAAGAGCAAAAAAATCTTTGAAAACAACAAATTTCAGGTAAGGCTAATTTAGATTCACAATTGTTATATATCACTTTTAAAACCTTATATCTTCACTTATCAAAAAGCGATTCTAATCTGCTTTAGATTAATTTTTCGTCAATTGTGTAATCTATATGGTCTTAACCGAACGGTTTTGTTGCAAGTTCTTGATAGCTCGTGCTAGCAATATTGCAAATTAAAATAAACTATCTTCGAAGCTTATAGCAGTTTTCTAATATTTTGTGTAGGCTATTATTAGGTCAAAATCATTTTAAAGTTTTTTTGAACTTAGGAAAATATTAGAGACGGTAGAAGCACGTGGGCTATCGAGACTAGCTCATGGGTGTTTTTTTGTCTAAGTTTTAGTTATCTTAGGTATTTATTCAAAATTTTGGTAATGAGAGTTAGATAAGCAATGCATCATTGCCTAACCCTTCCATTACAGTGATTCCTAAAAAATTCAAGCTCAACTTAGGCCTAGGTTCATTCAACCTCAAATTTGTTTTTTGTGTGGTGTGTGGTCTTCTAACCCTTTCAAAATTCACATCAAATAATTTGGGCTGGTGGTAGGCCATATCTCATTTTTCCTCAAAATATTCAATTTCAAAGTTAGGTATGATGCGAGTTTAAATTCAAAACTTCAATTTTTTATTTTTTTTTTTTTGTCCTGAATAGAACCTTTTCAAAATTCAATTCAAATAATTTGGCCTGTGATAGGCTATCTTTCATTATTTCATCTTTCTTCAAGGTTTTATTTGTCCTTGGGTCATTCTAGCCAAATTTTAGCGAAAATGTCTGACCCCAGAGATACAAGCCCTTCATGATAAAGTTAATAAAAAATCAAAGCCTATAGTGTTCAAGCCATTTCATTCCTCAAGGCACAAGTAGATATTTATCTTGGTAGATAGAGAATAGGCCTACAGATAATAATAAGATAAAAGATGCAGTTTATGTAAAGGATCTTGTAGAGGAAGTAGAGTCTTGTTAAAAATATTAAACAAAAGGATACAAACATAATAAAAATTATATAATGATAATGAGGTTGACTCCCTCATCCTGAGTTTCATAATAAGGAGTTGTGTAGTCAATTCAGTAACATGCTTTACAAATGGAAAAATGTGAATTAAAATTTAAAGGGGATCAAAATTCAACCCCTTCAAAAAATACTTGCGCTCTCATTTGAGTAAATCTGTTCTTAGAGCTATAGATTGTGGTTTCTTTGAGGGCACAATGAAACTGATAAGTTTGCTTATAAAACCTTCATTTCAAAAATTAAAAGCTCCTTAGATTTACAAAAATTTAAGTGAATCCATTAAACTTCTTGCTTAAAAAATAAATTAAAGGATATGCGTACTCTCTGATTCAGAATTTTCTATTAGGGATAATAATTATAATAAAGCTCTTGAACTTTTAGACAAGAGTTTATTAGTGAAATTTCCATCATTGATGAAATTATTTAAAAAACATATTCTTTAACGCAGTATTTGACCAACATATAATGCGACTAGGGTTTACTTAAATAATATCAGAACATTAATATATGAACTTGAGAGTTAACCTCAAATATCTTGAGGAGGCTACTGGATTAGTAGTACTTAGTCCAATAGTTTTATCAAAATTACCTAATGTGGTAGTCAAAGAAATTACTCGCAAGTTGAATACCAATTACCCTGATTTAAATCAAATATTCGATAGCTAAAATGAAGTTATCAAAAATATTGTTAAAACGTCAAATCATAATAAAGGTCAAAATTTCAATCAAGGGTCCCCTCCCATAATACTTATTCAAAATTTAAAATGTAAATACTTCAGATAAGCTAATTTTAAAATTTAAAAATAATGAAGGACGAATGAGTTCCTTAAAATCTTAGTAAATAGGCCTGATTCATTCTGCCTCTGCAGATTTTGCAAAAATTCATACTATGAAGTTGGTGTAAATGAAGCTTCTCATAGTATTGATTCTTCTTCTAAAATCCAAAGTTATTCAAAATCATGTAAGTTTTGTTTATCCCAAGGTCATGTGATGACCAATTGTTTATCAAACCTATGAGTTAAGAATTAAAAAGTGTAATGAAATAAATCTATGCCCCAAATGTTCAAGTGTACTAAGCATACTGCAGATCACTGTCCTGGACTTGAGGAGCAACTTTCTTTTAGTTGCCAAGTTTGCAATAAAAAGAGTCATATTACAGCCTTTGTAAACAAAAAGGAAAAGTTCCACTCTCACAAATGTTTGTCTTAGCTTTAGCCAAAGCACACCCCAAATTTTATTTGTTGCATCAATTACTATAAGGATGTAGGGGTAAACGTTTTGGCTTCGTTCGATGCTAGTCGACTGTGGCTCAACAGAGGTCGCTACCTTGCTAAAAGAGTGGTGGACCTAACTCAATATATCTGTGAGAATCATCAAAAGCACTCAATACGATATAAAAACTTATTTAGGTATCAGTACCCGCACTTTGAAAGAGATGTTCTTGATGTATTTATGGACCAGTCTTGTTTCACCCTTCCTCTTTTGGTTGATGAGGATCTTAATTAAGTTTTGAGATTAAGTTCGTAGATCAGGCTCTATTAATTTGAGAAATAAATTTTCAATTAGCTGATTCGGCTATAAAGAGTCTCATAACTCATTTTTTGATTTGGATGCCTAATAGGCATTGATTGTAATAGAGTTTTTCCTCACTAGAATTGAATTAAATGTATGAGCTGGATCTCTTTTTAGTTAAGAGACTGTTCTATTATTCCTTTCGGAAATATTTCTATTTTTATATACAATAATTCAATAAGAGTTTCAAATCCCCATCAGTTGTCAAAATCAAGAATCAATTCATCGTTTCAAAATCAAAATCATTGCAGGTTAACCATGACTTTAGTTAATGCAGTCTTAAACCCTGTACATCCTTATTTTACCTTTAAGCCATATCTTAAGTAATTCAGAGGTAGAGCAAAGATTAGAAAACATGTTCAAATTAGAGTCTTTAGTAATGAAGGTATGAATAATAATAATTCTGAAGATGATTTGAAACAGATTGAAAAATTCAAAGGTGGTATAGAGTTCAAAGATGGAAAATATCATATAGATCTTCCATGGATGGAAGATAAACTTCCTTTGTTGCCATCAAACTATAACATTGCTCTTGCAGTGCTTAATAGAGTTCATGAAAATTTAGAAAATAAAGATTTAGTTAAAGCCTTAGGATGATGTCTTTCAGCAACAATTAGCTGATGGTATTATTGAAGAGTTTAAAGTTATCTTCCTCTGAGTATAAAAATTATATTTGGGTTCCTCACAGACCTGTTATCAAACCTGATGAACAAGTATCAACAAAGGTCAGGCCTGTGTTTAACTGTTCTCTTAAAACTAATTCTTTACCATCTCTAAATGAGGCAGCCTATACTGAACCAGATCTTATGTCCTCCTTGTTGGGTCATTTATTCCGGTTCAGATCAAATCAGTTTGTCATGTTAGCGGACATTAAACAAGCCTTCCTTCAGATTAAGTTAAAATCCATCGAAGACCGCAATCGCTTTTGCTTTTTGAAAAGTAATGGTCAATTAAAGGCTTATCGATACTCAACCATTGTTTTTGGTTTCCCCACCTCACCTTTCATCCTCAATTATATCATTAAGCATCATGCTCAGTCTTATAAGGATGATGCATTACTCAGATTCTATTAATAATTTTCTTTGTGATAATTTAATTATTCGTGGCAATGATCTAACAACCATTTAAAAGAACTTTATTATGAATGCAACAAAAGAATGGAAGATGGTGGTTTCCATCTTAGAAGTTGGGACTCTAATAATGATCAATTAAGAGCTGTTATGGAAGAGGGTAGAATAGTTCAACATCAGGAATCAGAAGATAAGGTTCTTGGATATCTTTTAATCCTCTTACAGATAAGTTAAAACTAGCAAAATTTTCAGTAAATGCTGATGCAAATACCAAAAGATTGTTGTTATCTGCTGTGTCCAAGGTTTTGATCCTTTAAATATCTTTTTACCCGTAACTTTAAGAAGTCGGCTTATTAATTAGGAAATTATGGCATTTAGGTCTCGATTGGGATGAAAGGGCCTGCTGATGTTTAGTCTTCCTGGTCTCTCTTTGTTCAGATTTAAATAATTACCATACATATTGAAATTGAAAGGTGTGCTTTCTCTCCTTCTCCCTCAAACTCTTTAATTCGTATTTTGTGAATGCTTCTTCATCTGGTTTTGTCGTTTATAGTATAAGTATAGGTCAAGGTTCTAATTTATATTCTCAAAGGCCAAGTGGCCTCTCAAATCTAGGCTTTGCCCTCTTTAGAGTTTTTATCTGTGTTCTTATTTTTCAAGTGTATCAATAAATTCAAGAATTTCAAAATGTACAGTTCAAAAACATAAAGGTCTTTGTAGACGCTCAAATTGTCCTTTCATGGCTCCTGTCTGGAAGAGGCAAAAAATAAAAAAAATTTTGTTAACAATAGGCTGAAAGAAATTTATCAAATCAAAAATCAAGTTGAGCAAGAGTACAAAGTATCCATTTCTTATGCTTACATCAAAACTTCTGAAAACCCAGCGAGATCTGATTACCAGAGGTGTTACAACCTCTACTTTTCTTTCAAAATTGCCATTATGGCTAAAGGGTCCTTCTTGGATTCTTTTAGATCAATCTCAATGGCCTATTAGTAAACTTAAATGTTTGTCTGAGGCCAATAAGGAAAAGACTTTACAATGCCACACATCTGTGGTTGTTACTCAGTCTTTGTTACCCTTAAAGATTACTCAAGTGTGCATAGGCTTTTTAAAGTAACTTCAAAAATATTCAAATTCATTAGCAGGAGTAAAGGGCTGGATGAAGATTGTGATCAGAAAGCCGAACTCTATTGGTTGAAGATAATGCGGCAGCATTGTTTTTCTAAGGAGATATTATTTCTCCAAAATCCTAAAAAGGATGAAATTCCACCGCTGGTCAATCAACTTAACTTATTCATAGATGATAAAGGCCTAATCCGATCCAAAGGGAAAATTGCCAAGACACTTTTATATATGATGTGATAAATCCACTTCTTCTTGGCAAGGATCATCATCTCACTAAATTAATAATAAGAGACTTTCATTCAAGATGTCAACACTTGGGTGTTCAAACCACTATCAATTTCATCAGAGCTTGGCTTCTGGATTACCAGGGCCAGGCAGGCTGTAAAAAATGTTTTGTCAGACTTGTATAGTATGCAAAAAATTTAACAGAATACCCTTTAAATATCCAAAAATGACTAATTCTTCTCATCATGGAGTTAAATTTTGTGCGTCCTTTTAGCATACTGGCGTGGACTTTACAGGGCATCTCGTTTTAAAGATTAATGATAAGGAATTTCAAAAAAATGTATCTATTAATTTTCACCTGCCTTAATATCAGAGCTATTCATGTTGATGTCCTTCCAGATATGTCCACTGAACCCTTTTTACTTTCATTCCAACGTTTCACAAATATATATGGCATACCATCCAATTTGTACTCAGATAATGCCAGGAATTTCAAACAAGGTGGAAATATGCTGTTAGAATCTTTGTCTCAGATATGTTCTCCGAAAATATGCGTATCAATAACATCAAACCTTACAAGATTCCCAGTCTATTCCAGTTGGGTGGGATCAGTTTGGGAGAGAATGATACGAAAAACTGTTAAGGGATGTCTCTATAAAACTTTAGGTAAAGCAAACTTACTTTTAACTGTTAACAAGTATTTCAAATATAACCAATGTTATCAATTCAAGACCTTTAACCTATAGGTCATCAGATATTGATTTGGAAATTTTCCAAATTCCTTTTTGAAGCCTAATGGCAATTCAAACTCATATTCAATGAAGTTTCCACCCATATGGAAAAAACTTCCTCCCTCACAACAAGACTTAGCCATAACTCTAACTTGCTCAAGTAGAGTTTTTGGAGAGACTTAGGGAATTCATGGTATGAGTTCTTATCTGATTAAATTTGCGCGCAACAAGTAGAAATTCTATGCATCAGAGTGGAGCAACAGAATAAAGTTGGAGATATAGTTTGATTCACACACCTAACAAACTAGACCCTTCGGCTTTTGGGTAGAGTTCTGGAAGTCATTGTTGGTGATGATGACAAGATCAGGAAGTGTGTTATTAAAAAAGGGGATGGACAACCTGTCATTATTCCATTTGTCATCTCTACCATTGGAGTTATCTATTACCACTCTGTCTCCAGTGGCGAAACTGATGCTGAGGCAAGCATGACTTTTCCATTTCAGATGGTCAAAACAATGAAAATACAGATCAAGTTGATTCAATCAAATTCAAATTCAGTTATTCAAAGTAATAGTGAATCTGCTATTGTAGATGTACAACCTTCAACTCAGGTATAAATTCACCTCAACTTGAGTCTCAACAAAATCAAATTGCTCCGCTCAATTCAGTCAAAGAAAGACCCCTACTAGACAGGCTGCTGTCAAGTGTCAGGAATTCTTCGCAAGAATTTATCTGATTTGTAAAAAACTTTAATTCCTTTTAATTGCAAATGGTTTT
>JABUQX010105435.1:0-22500 GCA_015478945.1 Trachelipus rathkii
GTTATATCTTTACCCTCTTCAATACCCGGAGGGAATAAGGTTTACCCAGATGTGCCCTGGCCAGTTTCTTTGAGACCCCCGCATATGTGGCTTGTACACACATTGAACAACAAAGAGCTGAGACACACATTCACGAAGCCATGGTGGGCATGTTGCTTTCCACGAGTTACGACAAAAACACACCTTTTGCGACATTCTGTGCTCGAGATAAGGAATTGCATTGAAAATGCTTTTTAGGGATACCGAGGCGACCTTTTACGTTATGAGCCTGGTGAAAGGATTGTGGAGCCACATTTTTCTCAGTTTGAGTATGATACACTGTGGTAGAAAAATTTGGATTTGGAGCTTTATTTGACGCCGATGCAATCTTGCCATTATTTAAAGAGTGAGTTTTCTTCAAATATGTTTGAATCTGCTTTGGAATTGAATTTTTAACATCAAAATCTTCGTGTATGACCCGTTGAAATTGAGGTTTAGCATTTGAATATAACATAGAAAATAAAAGTAAATTGACGCCTGTTCGTCACGTAAACTTTTTTACGTCATGCTTATTTATATTATTTCGCTAGGGCGTAATTTCGAAGGGAAATGTATTGATAAAACTTTATAATGAAACTTCAGTAAATTTTATAATGAACTCGGAAGCGTGTAGTATGTGTATAATTTGAGGACCATAATTGTATTACAATTTTTATGTAACTTTACTAACTGATAGGATCTGTCTGAATATGGATACTTAAATAGAGTACCATAATGGAGTTTTTTAATGTTCAATATGATACTATGATTTATCTTCTTTAAAATTTATATTTTTATCTCCAATTTTAATCTTGCTTTTCATTAATAATAATAATTAAAGCAAATGGTTATATATTTTTTTATTTCTTTATTAATTTTTTTTTATTAATATATATTTTATGTTTGATGTACTTTATAAGATTATGAATAGCTAATTCCACTTCCTTTCAATTATTCACGTATAAACGTACAATTAGCTCCGGTAATTTTTCTTCAAGGACATTCTTGTAGTGAGTAGTATCTGGATTCATCCATGGAGAGTATAATGTACTTTGTAGTATCCCAGGGGGTTTCTAGGTTTGTGTGGATAAACCTCTTTACTTATTAGATACCAGCTCTTAATACTTTGTGTATTCGTAGGATCCAACCCAAGAGGTGGTGGTTGATAAAGCGCCTAAGGCAATCAGGAGACGTTGTATTTGTTATTGGTGTTAGAGTGTCTCAAAACGTCATTGTTCAACGTTTGGCGCTTCCTATGTTTTGTTCGAGAGATTATTATGAAACTCTGGGATGGTGATGAGAAAGAATTTTCATTAAAGATGAATTAATATTGGATAAATTTTGGATTTAAACAAATTTTCTGAACCCGGATGATTTCACGTCCCTTCTCTATAATTATTGATGCTATATCTCTTCAGTATAGAAGGTACTTTTGATCTTCCGTTTTATAGTATATTCGTACGTTGTGTAAGGTACCAGTTCAATTGTTAGTCCCTGTATCAGAAGGTCATTATTAAATAATGTAATGAATAATTAAGACTTCAGAAATATAATATTATTAAAAACAATATTATAATTAACTACCTGATATTATAAATTCAAACAAATCAGCTTACTGAATAAGATAAGAAGGGTAAATATATATATTTTATACTAAATAATTGAAACGTCAGTAAGATATAGGTATTAGAATTAGCAAAAAACTTACTCTGCGTTACACTTTTCTGTTGCAGTTGGCTCAATGTAATTATATCATTCTCGGAACATTAAAAATTTTTGTAGTAAAATATATGAATAGATGGACATCCTATTAATTCTTAAATAATAATTTTTTAAATATTAAATTTATTTTTATATAGTAAAATAAAAAAAAAATCTTTTTATTTGAATAATAAAAAAATTAAATATAAATTTATAATTTCACTCTTAATGATTATAGGATAAACTCTCCCAAATTAATCTAAATGCCTTATTCCTCGTCGATTTGCATTAAGTACAGTAAGGAAAAACTTTTTCTTTTATTCTAGATTTTTATATTTGTACTTAAAATTCTTCTTAGATCTATTTATGCATGATCTGAAATTTGGTTTAGTGCAATGTTTCGGCTTTATTGGAAAGGATTGTATATCTTCTTCTTTATTTGACATATAGGTACCTTTTAAAAGATTATTTAAGTTATAACATTTAATTATTAATACATGAAATATATAATATGGTTAATAAACAAACAATATTATGTTTTAATTACTATAAAGAATTACCTATAATTAATAATTTATAATTAGTAATTTTATATATTTATATTTATATATTAATTATATATATATAATTATAATATTTATTTGATTAATTTTATAATGAACCTATTAATAAATATCTGGATTCTGTTACGTTCGGTATTTATTATATATTATAATATTAGTCTGGACGTCAATTAGAAACAGCTGGGATGGATAAAGTAAATAACTTTAATGTTGAGAATGTCAGGGTTGAGTGTTGTAATTTGGGTGGAAGCAATTTTGGTAGAAAGGGTTATTGGTAAAACAGATTTGTGAATGGTATAGGCTGTAATAACTTCAGTAATGATAAATGAAGAATATCGTCCAGGCTACAGAAAGCCCTTCACAACTGCGGTTGTCTTTATTATATAGAGTGTATGTGTAAGGTGTTGTGTTGTTGTGTGTGTGTGTGTGTGTGTGTAAGAAGTGCACAACTCACTGGCAACGCCCTATTCAAGGAGGGTATTGTCATAAGAAGTTTGGGCTCGGTGTTAGAATATAAAGGAATGAATTTTTATAAAAAACTTCTCCAAGATTTGGACCAAGCAAAATTTGTTCATTATCTTCTATCCACTTGTGTGAAAGTTATTTTTTATCGGAACTTGGAAATTAATGAATCAAATTTAAAACTAAATGCAAAAAATATAAGTATTTATTAAAAACTTTGAAGAGGGAGCCAACAATGAAATTATTTTCTGGGTCCAGGTCTCGTTAATTAGATTTTTTGTAAATAAGTAGATTATTATGCTTATTTGGATTTCTTAACTAAGAATGAAAGTAATAGATTGCGCGAATATGAAAGAAAATGGGATGGTTGGAAACGTTATTTTAATTTTATATTACTTAATATTATTAACTAAATTTTCTTTTTTTATTAGATCCTTTCGATCTTGCAAATTATTTGGAAGCTTACTTTTTGTCTGTATTGGGTGACTTGTATTTTGTGTCATAGTGTCGATATAATGGTGTTTGATGGATATGTTGTTCGCGTACTTGTGAGTCGTCGATGGTGGATGTAATTGATGAATATTCATTTGTCTTTATTTGGTGTGGTTTCTTAATGAAGGTGTTTGGGGTGCTGGGAACGCCTCTTAATTTTATGTCATTTAATTTTTTCTCTTAGTCTGTTTATTAAAATTAATCCTTGCGCATTCTCGATTCTGTGTCATTTTTGAGTGATGAAAGCATAATTTTATTAATATTTCTATCACGGCCGACCACCACCCTGCAGTCAGTGCGGGAATTTGGTTGCTTAAAGATATAAAATTAAATAAATTAAATAAAAGAATTTAAAAATATTATATATTGTACGAATATAAAGGACAATATAAATGTATTTAGTACTTTGTTTTAGCTACTTTGTACTTAGGTGAACTATGTACTATAATGTGTTGACTCTCCAGGCTAATTTTATACTACCTTCAGATTTCATTGTCAGATAGCACACTGCACAGCAAGTCACCTTGTGGCTTTATTAATTTAAAATTTGTTGTATAAGATCTAGAATGGGTGTGGGGATAGAGAATTTTTTGTATTTTGGGGGAGTTAGAGTTGCAATTTTGGTGCTTTGATTTTATTCCTAAAATAAAAATATTTTTACAGCTGCAAATTGGAAATTCTCGCACTAATGTTGCTGAGGAGTGATGAAATGAAGGTGAAAAATTATAAATTATTTGGTATAAAAAAACTATATATTTGTGGAAAATTTTTTTTTAATTTGCAAGGTGTAAATGAACGAATATTTTTCAGGTGGATATGTATGAAATAATGGAAGCTATTACGCATAGGCCTTTCAACACAATAATCGTTTACAGGGTGGTGATAGAAATTGGTAGAACACAATATTTCTTATACAGTTATTGATTTGTTTTTTTTAGTTGTCCATTAAATATTACTATTTGTATCGATATTATTGATTGGATATAATATTGTGTTATATTTATAATTTTCAATTAAATTTAATTTTGGTTTCAATATTCAAGATATTTTTACTTCTGAGTATGCTGTGATCGTTGTGTCGGACACTTTGTTAGCATTACAAAAACTATTTTTTTTAATAGTATTTCAATGATTAAAAATTTTTTCTAGTGATAAAATTATAAAAAAAAATTTGTATCTGATTCTATAATGAAAATTTTTTTTATTCTTAGATTTAATGTTTGATTTTTTGAGTAAGTACTCATTAGGGTCTCTGTGCGATAATTGCGTAGTAAATTGCACAACGACGGTTTGGAGTGTTGTGTAATATTGGGACAGCCCATATTGAATTTCTTGGTTCGCGTGATGCGATCGCTGAGAAAAGGAGCACGCTTGTATGTGAGCTCCGAAGTCGACGGCAGTTCGCTTGACTACTATACATAATACTCACTTAGCGTCCTTTGACCGAGCCTGTATAATATTGAAGAAATGTATACATGCTACACTTAGTAAATTTATTCTTGTTACAATTAATATAAAAAATGAGTAAATGAATTTACATTTCAAACGGGATATTAATTATTTTGATGATAATATATATGCAAATCTTTATTTAATATAATAACTATCACTTGTGACCTTGTTCTCAAGGCATATATTAATTGTTAAGTTTTCTTATAATGTTTTAAATATATTTTTTAACCCAATTACCTTAGAAGAAAATATTGAAACTAATGGTTTATCCTTTCATGTTTTTCAGAAATGCTTTTATTTATACCTCTTCTTTTATCTCTCTCATTTCTTTATCTACTTGTTTCACTACTGTCCCACATGATCTTTGCCGTATTTTTTTTTATTCAAAGAAAGTCAGATTTCAAGAGATCTTATTTTATATTTCTCATTCTTTCTATTTTTTACAGGCCTTGAGATGTGTTAACCTCAACTGACAGTAGAATGGCCTCCTATTTTATTGAACAAATACTGTAAAAAATTATATTTTTTACGTCCACTTAAAAGAATATGAATTAAGCTAAATCTTCTTTATTTTTCTTATCTCTTTTTTTATCTTTCTTTAGTTATTTTTTGTCAGTATTTTATATAATCATAGCAAATAATTAGGATCTTGAAGGTTACAGTTTCTTGACTACCTTCATTTATCAAATTTCAATTATCTGCTAGTTGTTATTAATTGGGTTTTTCTTCTCAAATGACATCATAATGGTCTTCCGGAGAATGTTAATGGATCTCGCTGTGAGGCATATGGCGATGTAAAGGGAATATTGGTGTATTCGCCAACTTGCTAGGCTTGGCTTGCTTGCCTTCCCCTGAATACTTATTGTAGCCTTGTCTTTTGTAATATGATATTGTAAGTATGCTGCGGTTGTTCTGGTTTTTGTTTCTTCCCTATATTGTCTTCTTCTTCTTGTTTTACTCTTTGGAAGTCTTCCTTTCTTCTTTTTTTCTTGACTTCAATTTTTATGTGTTTTTTTCAGAGGGTAAAGTTAGCTTCCTTCGTTTTAGGTTAAATCTTGTTAAGTTGGTTACTTGGTATTTGGGTACGTTAAGTATGATCAAATAGGAGTCATTTGCCTCTGTGTGTAAACTTCGTTTCGTCTAGAATGGCTCTTCTTTTGTTATTAATTAATACTGGTCGACCATATCTTTTTTATTCTTTACCAAAGTATAAGTTTATTTTCTACTTATATGAACAGTGAAACTGATTTGAGTTATTACATGATATCTCGTGATACTCAATAACGTTACCCCTGCCACCTCTGTACCTTCTATATATACCGCAGCCATTGCCCTACACTACTGGCCGGATACATGCTGCTATATATATATATATATTATATTATATTTATTAATTGTTTAGTTTAGTAGGGAAGTAGAATGAAGCGGAAGGATTAGTATAGTTAAAATAAAGAGAGTAATATTTGAAAGGACATTTTGAGATTTATAAATTTTATTTATAATATAATATATATTTTTTTTTTTACTATTTATATTTATATACTATATATATATATATTATATTAATATTATATATAATATAAATTAATAATATATTATTATATAATTTTTTATTTACAGAATAGTGAGAAAGGTGATATGATAAAAGAAACAAGATACCAGACATTAAAAAAATGATTATAGATAAAGGATTGAATTGTTTTGAAAGGAAGAAGATGAAAAATGAGATTAGCATTAAGACAAGTAAAAACGAATATAAAAAATTGAAATTCTTTGCATAGGTAGCTGAAATAAAGATTTTGGTTGTTAGAAGTAATTTCCTTTTGAATTTTAGGAAACATATATATATAGTGTTGGTTGATATAGAAATGGTATAAGCGGGTCGGTGAAGGGGAGTCTTGTAGTAGAAAGAGATTAGATGAAGGAAAATAAGATATCTTTTAGATAAAAGAAAGTTTTGAGAGTAAGTAAAAAATTGATAGAAAATGATTAATTTGAATTTTTATTTTTAATTTTGAAATAGAAGAAAGTAAATGATTTTGATAAAAATTTGTAAGTATAATAGTCTGTGAAAATATATAAAATGATCGAATAAATATGAAAATTTGATAGTAATGTTGAGTTAATTTTTATGTTTATATTATAAAAAAGATAAATAGATTAATCAAAATAAAGAATAAAAATAGAGTATTAAGAAATGTAGATTAATGATAGCAATATGGAATTTTGTATTTGGTAAGGAAACGATTTTAACTGTAATAAATGAAATGAATGCATCAAATTTGACAAAAAAATTGAAGGGGAAGTTTATTGATGGAGAAGAAGGAATTTGATTAGAAAGAAAATAATTTATTATTTAAATTATTTTATTTTATTGTTTTTTTATTTATTATTTATATATTATATTATTAATTATTATTTTATATTATTTATCATATTATTATGGTATATTTTATTATTATTAGATTATATTATTTTATTTATTATTAATTATTATTATTATTATTATATTATTATTATTTATTATATATATTATTATTATATTTATTTATATATTTATTGATTTATATTTATTATTATTTATTTATCATTTTATTATATTATTATTATATATTTATATTATTATTATTATGATATGATTATTTATGATTATCTTTATTTATTTATTTATATGTATTATTTTTATTATTATTATTATTATATTATTTATATTATTATGAATTATTATAATTTTCATTCAGTAATTTTAATTCATATATTATTTATTTATTATTATTTATTATTATATATATTATTATTTATTATTTTTTATATTATATTTTATGTTATTTAATATTTCATATTTTATCATTATTATTTGTTATATTTTATTATTCTTTATATTATTATATATATATCTATTTAATTATTTTTTATTTTATTATTATGTTATATATTATTATTTATTTATTTTATTTGATTATATTATTTATTTTATTGATTATTATTTATATTATTATTATTATATTATTATTTTTAATATTATTATTTTTATTTTTTATTATTATTATTATCTATTTATCTATTATTTATTATTTTATTATTTATTATTATATTATTATTTTATTATTTTATTGTATTATTTTTTACTTTATATTTTATTTATATTAATTATTTAATACAGTTTTCATTAGATTTTATATTTAATACTTGTAAATTAATTTTTTTATAAATTTATTTTATTAAAAATAAAACTTAATTTTGTTATATGATATTAAGGGGTGTTTAATGATAAATAATAAATAAATTTAATTTTGACTTTATTTGTGGATATTATAACATAGTAGAACCCTTTTTTACCGGAAGTATAAGGATATGGTGAAAAAATTAGAGTGGTTTTTAAGCCAAAGAACTTTAAAAGGTAGTTTTTGAAAAGTGTTTTAAGATTTATATTTAATATATTATATTATTATTATAATATATAAATATATATATATATATATACATCATATATAATATTTTAATATATATTATATATATTTAATTATATATATTTAATATATTTATAAATAATAAAAGTTATGGAAAAGGAATGGATTTCAAGTCATATTTTCAAATTTGAAGAGTGGGTATTTATTTATCCTTTATTTATTTTTAAATTTTAGATATTACTTTTGTTATTATTACTATGTTTTTTCAATGCGGATATTCCTAAGTCTTAATCTTACTTTTAGAATAATTGAGCTTGTTCGTTAAAGTAGATTGAAAAATTTATTAGCTTACGGTACAAAATATTTACTTAGAATAGGTAATTTCATAAGATTATATGGATTAGGAGTATTTGGTATTTAAGTTAAATATAATAAATTTGTAAAATTATTTAAAAAATTAGAATTTGTAAATTATTATTATGTAAATTAGTGCATTAATTTAAAAGTATTTTTTAAAAAAGAATTAGTGATTAAAATAGTGTATTTATTTTTTTTTAATTAAAATTTTGAATATAGTATTATTAGCTTATGATATATGATATACCTAATATAATATATATTATTACTATTATTTTTATAAATTTTAAATTTTATTTATAGTTTATTTATATATTATATCATATTAATATGTTATATTTAGACTAGTTCAAAGCCGTTTGTTACAATTTAATTAATTCTTAATGTATTCAAATTATTTTTTAAGTATATCATAAATTTGCTTTTTATGTCTATATATATAGTAGTAGGGAAATTTTTTAGCTGCTATTATATATTATAGCATAGATTTAAAATTTTTTAAAAAATCTTTTATATATTTTTTTTTATAAGGTAATTTGAAAGGGTGAGGATAAAGAGAATTTCAATTGGATATGACAGGTTGAAAAGACGAGATAAATATTTATTAGATATAAAAAGAGGGTCTATTCTAATTTAGATATAGAATGATGAGAATAATAAGATGAATAAGGTTTAAATCCAGGTACAATTGGATGATTAAGTAGTACAATTACACAAATGAATTGGTAGATTTGGGATTATATATGATTTAAAGTTTTGGAAAAGAATCATGACTAAAGTCTTCGATTGTTTGGATAAAAATGAAATATAATTTTTTTGAGCATACCACTCGGAGTGTTAGGTTGAGCTAGAACATTCACTGGATGATCAATAAAGAACATAAAGGGAGAATTTTGAAGTTTTGTATTTATTAACACTAAAATATTAAATGTTGTTAATTCGATTGTATAAGTTAATTGAAAAAAAAATCACTAAAAAGTTCAATCCGTGTCCTTCGTTATCCTTTTCTGTTTGTTAAGGATAAAAAATGTGTATCATTGTTTGATGAGTGAAAGATTGTTTACAGGCTGTTTGGTTTATTGAAAATTAAGATTTCAGAATCTTGTATAATATTCATTTAATGGGTGGTTTCTGCTTCGATTGTTGATTTATGCTTTTTGGTAGTGGTGTTGATTCGTCGGTGTGGGGATGGTTGAGATTTGAGGGGTGTATGTATGTGATGAATATTTTTTTTTTCATATTTTGGCGAAGATGTTAGGAAGAGCAACGAAGTGAGTGATTTTTGGGAGTTTTTGTGTTGTCTTTGAGGTATGGTTCGTAGTTTTGTTCGTTTGTTGATTTCGGCGTAGATGGGCCGTTTTTTTCGGCGGAGAATGTTGATCCGTGCGTGGTTGCGGTTTATTGTGTACTGTTTGTCCGGAATGTAGCCCAATTCGAGGTTAATTAGATGTTTTTTATTTTTGTCTTACTTTATTACTATTTGAATTTCAGAGTAGCTTCTGTGTTGGTTATTAGTTTTTGGGGGTCTTGAGTTTTTGATGTTGAAGATCGTGGTGTATGATGTTCCGGTGTTTGGTTACCATTTCTGTTGTGGGTTAAGCGATCCATCGCCACCAGGTGCGCATTGTGGTTGGATAGAGTGTTTTTCGCACTTCATGTTCTTGGGTGCGAATGCGTGCGATTGTGAGAGAGAATTGTATTAGTTATTTTATTGATGATGTGTTCGTGTAGAACAATGAATTATAGGTGTTCTCGGTGCTTTGCTTCGGCGACTTACGACAAGTAATAACTTTGTTTTGTTTTGCTTGGTTTCCGTGGTGCGTGTGCTGGTGCGTAGTGCGTGTGGCGTGCGTTGCGGGAGTTGCGGGGTGGTGTTGTGTAAATGCTTAAATGGATATTCCGGGTGCAGTTGGTTAAGGGTTACCCTGATTGGTCATAGTTGATGAAAATTATGATTTTTTTGTGGTGATTTTATTTACATATTTGCTCGCAGCTAATTAAACTTTTTCAAAAATCGATTTAGTTATCAATGAGAAGAGCATTATTATGGATGGCTGTTTAACTTGTTTTTGTGGTGAAAAGTGTGGCTAAGTTATTAAAACCCGGTTTTAAAATTCCTTGTCTTTGCGTATCGTACATTATTTAGGAAAGTATTTGCGGTTTCTTCTTATGCGCTCATTTGATGATCTAGAGAAATGTTCTCTTCCTTCTTTATTATTATTAAGTATAAATTATAATGTGAAATGCATTTATGAATTTTTACAATTATATTAATTTATTACGCTGTAGTATATTTATTTCAAGAACTATAGTATGTATGAGTAATAAGTGTGCTGGTAAAATGAAATCAGTTTGTTAAGTGTAGTTACTGTGATTTATGTTATATCTTATTGGGGTTAACGATGACAGAGTGGAAATGCTTTAATTGTTTCAATAACAGTAGTAGGTTTTGCAGTTGTACAACATGGTACAATTGTTAATCAGTGATATGTACGAGATCATGTGTATAACGACGAGCTTGATGTTCTTGAATGGTAGTGCCGAGTGTTGATAGGGATCCACGTTTCGAAAGGAACATGTTAAATATAATTAAATACGAATCTGTCGATCTCCAAACAATAGAAGAACAAAAGAGATCATAAGATTTAAATTTGGGTGGATATGTTTGCTAATATACACATTTCTAAAAATCCACGTCTAGATGTGGCATTATTTAATCTCCTGTTCTCCTAATTTTGTATCATTGAAGTAAAAGTATCTATATAATATGTGCGAGTGTGGCTTTGTGTGGGTGTATATGGGTGCAGGTATGGGTACAAGTTTGTGTGGATGTATGATAATTCTAGATAAGTTATTGATTATAGTTTGTATTATTAGTTATAATATATTTTATTATTCAAGTTCATAGTTATAGTATTATAGTTATAGTATAAACATTTAGTATTATAAAATTATATATATACTCTGTTGCATTAATTATACAATACTTGTGTTCCTTTGGATATATAAATTGGATAATATATGTATTTTTTTTTTTCTTTTATATATTGTTATCATTTAATTTATTATTATTATTAGTTCCAGTACCGAGTATTTTTATTATTTTTATGGTTTTTGGTTTTGTCACAGATGATGGGGGTTTTAGTATATCTAAAAAGGTGATTTAAAAAGTCTAATTACTTAGCATATTAATTCTATAGTATTATGATAATATTATATATTAATATAAATATTAATATTATATTTATAATTATTTTTATTTCTTTCATTATTTTATTAATATTTATATATTAATTTATTGTTATATTTTCATATTATGTATTAATTTTATTCATAGGTTATAGAAATGTATATATATTTAAAGTATAATATATAATTAATATATATCTTAAGGCTATAAATTGGGATTAATTGTAGTTCATAATGAGTGTAGGTTTAATCGTGCTTTATTTGGCGTGCTGTGACTATCTAAATTGCTTTGTTGGACAGGTATATAAGTGTATATATGTGCAATGTCGTTATAGTCTCTTTAAAATTTTATGTCTTTTCTTTTTTGTCGCCGGTTATATTCCACTCCATCTCCTTGGTTACTTAGTATTTCTTTCCGATACGTTCCTTTGTCTTCGCTATTTTAATGGCCAATTACGTACCTTCCTTTCATTTTTAATTGGTACTCTTTTTTCGTCTCATCTCCAACTTATTCCTACTTTTCCTCAAAACAATTTCTTCTTTAGCTGCATTATCCTAACCCACTAGTAGTGCGAGTATGTATACTCTAAACTTCTCCATATTACTTTTCCAGCTATAGTTACAATTGTTGCTCAACATATCGTATTAAAGATTATACTATATGAGTGTGCCTTCGTATTCTTACTAAGTCATTCTGATTCTAAATCTTGCCGGATTAATTATGGAAATTTACTGAGATTTATTTTCTCTCTTATATAGATTATGTAGGGTAATAAAATGGAGGAATCGAGTTCTGAAGGCATTGAAAATAACCATTATAGTACAGACATTCAATCTAATCTTTACATTGAGCTTCGCTCATATATAAATATATTCTCATCCATGCAAGTCTTTTACCCATTCCTCTCTCCTCAACTTGAATCGAGAGTCTCTTTAATATCTTTAGGTTATATAAATAAATAGTATAATAGGTACTCAACTTATTTAAACACATACATCTGTAGATATTGAGAAAGCGTTTTTAGCAATAAGGTTAGAAATTGTCTATGTTCTCTTGGTATTTGAACTGCTCACAATACTACAATCTATTTGCCATAAAATCATTCGGCTTATATAATTATGATCATACAATAAATATCTGGGCATTTTAACAGATACTAGATTGTCTCAAAGTAGATAAAGCCGCTGGAGAAATTGTTTGACTCTGGAGTATCTGTGATATCATATGTATTATGTCTACTTGATTGAGTGTCATAGAAGGTCTTTATGCAGCCTCACTGCGGTTAGTGGGTATTACATGTTTCGCGCCACGTAGTGTTATACGTTTAGAAATACACTTGTGAGTTAGGATGTAGAGTAGAGTAAACAACGTGTATTGACAATTCTCCAAATAATAATGTTCTCCTTCAGCACCCTCTGTTGGGAAAGTATAGTATGCAGAGCATTCATGAGGTGCTGCACGAGGGCTTATAAATAATTCGTTTTTTTGCTCCATATGACTTATATATGGTGTTATTACTTCTCTGCTGATAAGATGGCCATCTTATACTCTACATGGACAGCTATGAAGTGAATCAGATTCTGGTCTGCTCTGTGCTAGACGATAGTTAATTCTCCTTACTCAATGCTGTATGTAGTATTACACGAAACTACAGATTGAACATCTTTCTGAGTATGTACTGTCTGGACTCGAACTGCAGGTGTCTAAGAAATGTCCTAATTCGCGAACTAACCAACACGATCGATCGGCCTCGGTTGATCGAACACAGCAAGAGGTGTTGCCTATTCAGTTTCATCTTTTCAGGAAAGCAGATGCTGAGTAATGTGGATTTGTTGAAAGTATATCTTCAGACATGGATTGCGACTCTTCGCGTATTGTTGACTACAATAACGAGAATAATAATTGAGGAAGTGGCTTCAAACGGTTTATTAACAGATTAGAATTATTTTCAACTTAGAATGTAATTGTTGTAGAGTATGGTGAGTTATCCTACCTTCGGTTTCTCTCAGTACGCCATCAAGTCTATTCCTTAGAGAGGTTATCCTAAATACTGTCCTTTTTATGCTAATTGGCTCCTACCTAATATACACTGCAAATTATCATACGTCTTTCTCGCGTCGTGATTAGAAGCATCATACTCGCCTAGCTTCTCACCCATTCTGAGACGATCGACAATTCTCTGTCATATCATACACAGAAACCAAGGCGTGCGCAGTTCACTCTCTACTTGTCCATCTTATCATTTTATAATACGATAGCATCTTGTTTTTCTTTTATCGTTATTTTATTTCTATACTTAAATATATATTTCTCAGCTCGTCTGTTGCCCTCATCACACATCGGATCGTCTTGTGAGAAGGGGCCCGGTGGTCCCTATTGAGCTCCGCTGTGTCTAAGACCTACTTACTAATTCAGTATACTTTAATATTGTAGGAAATATTTAAGATTATTAAACGAACATATGTTTAAATTTCCTTTCTCTTATATCTTAATGTAACGAGGTAATTATACCTTATATTAAAATTATATTGTATATAATTTGAGCTAGTTCCCGTAAGTGTATATATTATTATTATTATTAATATAATATATAATATATATTATAAGTATTAATATATTAGAGTATATTATAGGTTATATATTAATATATATTTATAGTATATATATATAATATATATACCTGGATTTTATTATATATATAATATACTATATAATATGTAAATCTTATAGTGAGTGATATGTGCTATAAGGTTGTGTAAGAAGATTATTGACAAAGATGAAGGTATATCGTGTGGTTTATTGTTGTTATTAATTCTTGTTACAGGTTGTTTTGGGGTATTTAGAGAAAATGAGAATTTTCCATAATAATTAATAAATAGTATTGTGTACTATATTGGATTCTGAAGATAATAATAAATAGTAAGTTATTAAATGAGTTTTTTGGTTCATGGGGAATAGGTATATTTTTTTATTATAATGAGATGATTAGTTATGAGTTTGTGATTAAGAAGCCGTGAAGTGTATTAAGTGGTGAGTTTATATGGGAATTCCGATCACTAGTGTCTAAGTGATGTGTAGAGCTGGTGTCGATTATAACGAGTGAAAGTGTTACGATTTGAAGTTTGTGATCTTGACGTTAATACTTAAAGTGTAGAGATTTATGCATATGTCTTGTCAGCACCCACTGTGTAATGTATCAGTTGTAGTATCAAAAGAAGAGATGTGCTTGGGTATGGGGATTGTATAAGGAATCGCGCTGGCCGAAAGTGGGTATGAATACCTTGCTTTACATTTCACGAATTTATGACGGATACGGTGAGGGTCCGTTCGGCGGTGAAGAAGATGGAAAATGATATTTTTTCCTTAGTGACCCACAGAGAATGTCTAATAATAGGATGTCGTGTGATTAATTTTCTAGAGTTCTTGACGAGAGCTCTTCTCACTGATTTATTATTTAAATTGGTAACAGAGGGTAGGCATAGTATAGGCTGTGGCTTTTCTTATTTTCTATTAACGTTATTGTCATTTTCTCCTTTGAGCTGACTTTTTCATTTCCTTTTATATTGACAGAGCACTGCATTACCCCCAATACTGATTGGGGCATAGTAAGGAAGGTAGGAAGAGAGAGTGATGTATGAGTAGTTATATATGTATAGGTAGAGAGGTGGATAGGGGGGGGATGAGAGTATTAGTATATATATAGGATATGTATATGATAAGTAGTAAGGTTATCAATCAATTGTACTAGCATCAAATTTAGTAGAGACTGGTTTAAAAACCTATTGAATGATAAATAGGAATTAAATGGAGGGATAGATATCGAGTCATAGAAATAGTGAATTTTAAAAATTTTTCGAGCAACATTAAACCTTTTTCGAAATAATCCCTTAGGGATATATTTGTTATCGGATATAATATTATATATATATATTATATAATATATATGTATATGATAATGATTTTGATTGATAGGTAGATTTAATATATAAATATATTTAAATAGTAATAAATGTAATTATTATAATTACTAATAGCGCAGTTCAGTAAGCCGAGAGTTAACTTATATAAGTTATCTTTATGTGGCCATAATGAGGATAGTACGTGTCCTTTTCCGAGTGTTCATTCGCTATACCTGTCTATAATGAGTTAAGTTTTGTCTATATTCTTTTCAACCCTAAAAATACAGATATAGTGATAAATTAATTATTTGAGAAATGAGTGAGTGCAAGTTTTTATAGTTCAAATGTAACTTATTATACTTTAAAATAAATGATAATTTATTAATATAAGTAAAAAAGAATTTAAATAATTTTTATTTTTCAAGTCATTTTTATTTTAGAACTAGTACTATATTCTTCAATTACCATCTCCTGTAAATGATATCACTTATTCTATTCTTGGAATGCTGTACATTTATTTGATGTATACAATCGAGGAAAAGAATTCACACTAGAAGGCCCTCAAGTATATCATCTATAATCAATATATAAAATATCTGTGAACAACGTTCTTGAAAAGATTATTGAATCTGTATTTCTGACCTATTTACAATATCAGAGTGTTGAATAGCAGACATTTCGCCACAACATGCAATTCCTTAACAACCTTAAACTGCCCTCAACAAAAATAGTTAATCAAGTTTTTCAAAGTATTCAATTACTCTTATAACTAAATTTTACATATTGATCTTGAAAATATATGCCAAAACTACTAATAAGTACCTATATTGGGCAAGTAATTTATGTGGTGTTAAAACATTTTTATTTGATTAATTTTAAATTTAAATCCTATTTTGTATTGTATTCGTTTACGTTTCTCAAGTAGTAGCAACCTTCTGGCCTTCATAAGCCATATTAAATATGTTTTAAGTTATTTAATCCTCAATTTAATATATTAGTGGCATTTATATATGAATATTTTTTGGTGTTCACGACAGTGCTTATTTTGTGCGATGTTCTTTGTTTATATAAGTTGGTGCAAGCAGACTCCTTAGCGTTTCTCAGATCTTGTTGTATGAGTATTTAGATTCAATGAGTCACAGATGTGATATTGCTCCACCCGTACAAAAGCTTTACTATGTAAGTTCTCACCTGTTTTGTAATATTTTACTTCTCATAATCAGAGATCATAAATCACTCAATTCTTCAGACCTTACTCAACATTATAAATCTAATTTAAACTTTTCTATTATTAAATATACTTTAACTCTCACTCAAGACTAATAATGTTCACTAACTCATATACTCTTAGCATTTATTATTAGAATACAATCTTTTCTTTTTATTATCGATTTATTAAATAGTAGAGATTACACCCTCTCACCTATAATATGTTAGATTCTTCAGTCCGGATATACATTAGCATTTCTGCATAATCATGTATTTTACGATACTCTGCTCATGTGAAGCAGTATATATTATAACATTATCTTTCTTACTTTAAGTAGTATTTAACTAGTATAAATAATCTCCTATTAATACAGTCGGTAAGATGTTTATATTGAGCTTTCGTATGTTTTCATTACTATAAGTAATAAACACTTTTCATAGCTACTCTAGTTATATACTTTCAAAATTTATTTCGTTGCTCAATTAGGAGATTCTAATAAATCAAATTTAAACGTATAGAACAATTATTATAGATGTTGTCTTTTACAAGATTTCTGTATATTATATAATAGAAGCGACGTCCAAGGATTCTAAATTTAATCTAGTTTAATTTTAATATGGTTGTTGAGTTGTGAAGTAATTTGTATATTTTTCAAGAATTGTTTTAAATTTAAGTTATTTAACTTATTTTAATTTATTGTAAATAAATTGTTTTAACAATTATGTACGGTATTTTATATTATTATTTGATTAATTTATTATTTACTAGTTACTACTATTTATTGATTAGATTGGGATAACGTAAATAATTTTACAGAAATATTGTTATAATTTTTTGATTAAATAAAGATGTATACTATAGCTCAGGTTTACAATTAGTTGTTATTTTCCTGTTAAAACATATAATATATTTAAATTTATATAATTTATAAATATAATATATATAATTAAATATTGATACCATATAAAAATGAATGGGACTAATTTCGTGATACCATGATATGATATGGCTTCAATATATATAAGTACCTATATTACAATATAAAATTATATATCTATTATTTAAAGATATGAGTATTAATAAAATAATAATGATATCAAATTATTATATGTAACTATTTTAAGTAATATATTAACATTTTTTTATTGAATGTTAAATTAATGCTTAATCCATAATACATTTTTTAAGTAGCTTATATTTTATTTAATTTTTTTTTTTGTTTAACTTTTTGAATATAGGAATATATTTTTAAATAGAAATTTAATAGTTTTAATTATTATATTATAGTGATAATATTAAGTCATGGTGCTATATTTATGCTATATAGAATTTTATCATAACTTTATATATGCTCAATATAAATATTTATGTTAACAAATATACTATATAATTTAATTATAATTTATATTATATATATATATAAATATTAATATAGGTATATTTATAAGATATTATATAATATTTAGACTTTAGCATTTAAATTAAAAATATAGTGTTTCATAATTAACCTAATTAACTCCATATTATAGTCCACATCCTGTTAAGTAAAATCAGTAATTGAGTGTACCATATTTTTTTTTATATTTAAATCTACATAATTTCTATTTATTTTTTTTTTTTATACACTGTGTATATTTTTCTTTAAACTATTATCAATTTTTGGCAGTATGATATATTATATAGATATTATAATTAATTTTATATGAGAGGAGATACCAAAGAAAGTATCAATGTAAACTGGGTATGTGAGTGTCAGTATATTCGGATTTCACTAGAGGATAATGTTCTTTAATTTTTAACGAAAACATTATATGGTAGTGTTGTCTATCATCAGCTGTCGCTACACTTGCCGATAGAAAGAAGATTGATTGGGGACAGAAAGATGTCTTCTCGGCTTTGAAAACTCTTGTTTTTTTTTCTGTTCTTTTACGTTAAAAATTGATGTTTTTTCATAAATTGTTAAAAAATTTTTACTTATTTATTAATAGTAAGACCAATTTTTTAATTGAGGAATTAGTAAAGAAGATAAATTGAGATGTAGTTGTAATGTATGTAATCATAAAGAATTATAACGATAATTAATTTAGAATTCCATGAACAAGTTGTGATGAGACCATGTATCATTTTAAACTTGAGAGATAGTAAGTTAATTTGATAGAACATATCATGGTCTTATATAGTATACATTTTAATAGTAGATAATGCATTTAGTAAGAGAAGTGATTGACTTATGAGTCTATTGAGATGTGTAAAAGATTAAAGAAAGATCCATGTCATATAATTTTAACTGTTACTCCCCATTCTTAAATATCTGGATACAACGTAAAGGTTTAATACAGCAATAAAGTAATTACTAGATTGAATAGTATATGTTAAACTTCGTATACTTGTGCAAAGGTATACATAAGCTACTATAGCTATTAATATATACTATTGATATCTAATATAATATATTAGTGATAATGAGTCATAATTAGTATGAGAGAGACTACCATAGAACAATTATGTTATGGATTGTTCTTAGAATGATGATGTGTATATAAAGTTATTTTATTGAGATTTGAGAATAATAAATTTTAGATATTTATTTAATTTAATATTATCTGTATTAAATTTGACTTTTAATTTCTAATGTTGAAGATTATAAAAAAGAGCGGAGGTAAGAAGTAGAATGAATTAAGAGGAGTTAAATAATAAATCCCTATGTCATAGTCTATTCCTTCATATTACTTATTATTGTTGTTATTATTCTTTAAATCTAATTATATATAATTATTCCTTTTCTTTTTACGTTGATTTTATGTAAAAATAGAGAAGCAGGTTAGCTAGTATATGAATAAAAAGCAATGTTCAACTCGGTATATAATAATACCACATTAAAGCAAGTTCGTGAAAAATACTTGTGTGTTATTAGCTTGAAATATAGTATAAGATATATTGAGGGTAGCAAAATATTTAGATCCTTGCCGTATATATATTTATTATGAGTGTGTTCATAGTGAAGTGTACTTTGTGAGGGTTAACTCCCGAAAGATCGAAGTTCATGGCGTAATAATCGAGGCTAGGTGTGATTATAGGGGTCTTCCTTATTACTTCGATTTGAGTATGTTTATCTATTGTCCTAGAATATTTATGCATGGTCGACTATGAGTATTAAATTGGTTATACATAAGTAATATAATAGAAAATGAGCAGGTAGCTCAGGTCCGAGTGAAGGAATTAGTAACAGCAAGTATACCTATTACAATAGTGAGGTGTCTCGAAGTTCTCATTAGTTAGTTAATATTTCCACGAGAAACATCGGTAGCTCCGTAGGTTGACTGACTTAGTTTCAAAACTTGTTTGAGGTTTGGTTGCTGATAAGAATAATTAAAAGTAAGAGCTGCTACTCTTTTGTTGTAGTTGTTAGATTAATAAGTACTGTAAATAATTATTATGGTATTTATATATATATGAGTAGTAATAATGTAGTAGTAGTAGTAGTATGTTATTATTTATTATTTAGATGTGAAGTTATTGTATATATATATATATTTATATTGTGGGTGAAGTGTAGGTATTATATATATATATAATATATATATATATAGTAGTAATATAGCATATTCGTAGAGTATGCTATTCGGTATGTATGTATATTTATTATTGTTGATATATATAGCGTATGAGTTAACCCACTTTATGATTAGTATATATATATATATTATATATATTTACGTATTCTATATATATAATAATATTTTAGTATGTTATAATTATTATATATATACTGGCTATTTTGATAAAATTTGAATTTATTTTTTTACATATTGCGACTTATGGGAAGGGGCCTCCAAATTTCACTGCAGCCACCCCCATTTTTAGACCCCACCTATTAATAATTCACATAAATTCTTTAATAACATTTCAGAACTAATTTTTGATATAAAAATGAATAAGCAAACCCTTTAGCTTCTGATGTTATGCCGATCGCCTTGTAGTGCAAAGCTTGTTATTCCCGGTCTGTCATTTTAACAAGTTCCAAGGGTTCCCTCATTCACCTGCTGATAAGAAAAAGTGAAACTCTCTTTTCTTCAAACCCTTCCCAGTCGCTTTTTAATATATTAGTTTGAATCAAGCTTCTCTCTCTAATGATTCGAATCTATCCATATAACAGTGTATTGCATTTGGATGACTGTTACTCAGTTGATGTTTATACCTTTTCTCTTAGTGAAACACTACATTGTCATCTGCGTTTCTGTCGGTGGACCCTCATCAGAATATCCTGTGGCGACTTGAATCATCTTTATGTGGTGGACGGCTTAAACCTTCGAAAGCCTTTGATAGTTTTGAATTGTAACTCCTATTTTTTTATTTTTTTATTCTTTTTCTTTGATAATTCGCTTACCCGTTTGGTCCCGATTATTGTTAATTTTCTTGAGTGTTACGCTAAGGAAACCTCGAGACGGATGCCCACAAAATTTGAATTGGTTATACCCTTAAACCTTAGCAATCTTCAAGGCAAGCAATTAATTACTAACATCCTTGCGTGGCGGACTGCACTGGGATCACGATTGCCGTGAATCCTAGAAAGCCGTATAGCCTGTTATGAGGATTTTGCGTTTTAATTGTTTTTGATTATCTCGTCCTGATTAAATGCTCTATAAAAATATGGTCTGTTTGTCCTTTAATGTATTGTGAGCGAGTCTAGCGTGAGTGCGATGTTGCTTTTTATTACGAAAGCTGTCCAAAAATAAAAGATATAAAGACACTAATTTAATTAAGAGTATGGTCAAGATATTGATTTACCAGCTTTAGTGATATTACCTTCTATTGTGAAAATTGGATAAAGTTTAGTTCCTAGAAATGTCAAATGCGCGAGATGGGGCTATCAATAGTATATTATTATTATAGTTATGGTTATTGATGTTATTTTTATAATATTATGATATATGCACAAATAGGTTATGTATATATATAATGTTATACTTTATATATAATATTATTGTGATATATTTTGTTTTAAATATATTATTATATGAGTTAGTCTACATATAGGCATATATTATATATATTATATATTAATTCTATTATTATATATGGATAGTATTAACCTGCTGTAGTGTCTTATATAACTATATAAATAATATATATCTTATTAGTATATGTGTTTAAGTATATATATATATTGAATTTATTTTTTTAATTATATTATAGTATATATATTATGTGTTGTATATATTTATTTATATAGTGTGATTTATATATAATTAATTATATATATATATAGTTATATATAATATATATATATTTATATATAACTTATAATATTATATTATATTATATATATATATAAGTATTTTTTATAATTATAATAATATTATATATGATAGTATTATATATATATATATATAAGGTCATAATATTGAAGCTGAGCATTCTTGTGATTATGCTATGATTAAGTAACTGAGGGTAAACAATTTAAGATATTCAATTTATAGATTAATTATTTATCATTGAATAATTTTATAAGGCTTCTAATTATAAAAGATAAATAGGCATTTCAGTTGTTATATTCGAGAGCCCCATTGCATGGAATTAGAAATTTGTGTAATTAAGCGTTCCCTTATCGCTCATCTGATGGTCTCAGAGAACTTCATTTGCTCCGTAATTTCGGGGGAAGAAATTTGGCCGAAGGAGATTTAAATTTCATGTATATAATTTTAATAATTCTGACGTGTAATTAATGGGAACAAAGGGAGGGGGG
>JABUQX010105436.1:0-2500 GCA_015478945.1 Trachelipus rathkii
GGTCATATGGAAAGGATGAATAATAGTCGGATGGTTAAGCGGATGCATAGTGGTGAGTGTGTTGGGAACCGACCTGCAATGTGACGGAAGAAAAAATGAATTGAGTCAGTGAAGGAATGCCTGGAGGAGAGAAATGTGAGTTTGACAGAAGCAAGAAGACATTATTTTAATAGAACTGAAGGGCAGTTTTGTGAGGTGGTATGGTTGTGGCCCACCTGGAACAATGGGTGAACCGCACACTATAGTTAGTGTCCTTCATGTTCCCGTGGAGCTCTAGGGTGAATTTTCTGACTGCGACGAGTTCTCACTAATAGGTATAAGGGGGATGGTAAGGCTGGGCTTTCTTTTCGACTTGTGTTATGTTCTTATACTACTTTTCTGCTTTCGGTGCGTGGTACACACCTTACGCCCAATCTTCTGGAACGAGGGTGGATGATGATTGTGATAATGATGATGATAATTATTAAAATTATAATTATTATTTTTAAAATTATTATAAATATAATTGCAATAATAATTATTATTAGAAATTAATAAGGGTAATTTATTATTATTATTATTAATATAATAATTATTATTATAATAATTATTATTATAATAATTATTATTATAATAATATTATTTTAATAATAATTATTATTACGGTATAAATTATTATTATAATATCATTAATTATTATTATAATTATTATTATATTTATTGCTATTGTTATTATTATTATTATTATTATTATTATTATTATTATTATTATTATTATTATTATTATTATTATTATTATTATTATTATTATTATTATTATTATTATTATTATTATTATTATTATTATTATTATTATTATTATTATTATTATTTTTATTATTATAATCATTATTATTATTATTATTATTATTATTATTATTATTATTATTATTATTATTATTATTATTATTATTATTATTATTATTATTATTATTATTATTATTATTATTATAATTATTATTATTATTATTATTATTATTATTATTATTATTATTATTATTATTATTATTATTATTATTATTATTATTATTATTATTATTATTATTATTATTTTTTATTATTATTATTATTATTATTATTATTATTACTATTATTATTATTATTATTATTATTATTATTATAATTATTTTTATTATTATTTTTATAATTATATTATTATTATATTTAGCAGTAGTAATATAATCAAAGTAGTTGCTATTAACAAACTTTTACAAATCTTTTTTTTACCGCGAACAGATGGTCCCAAAGCATTCCGGATGTGGGCACCCTTTAAGTAAATACTTCTTCATAGTTGAGAAGATCATTGCAATGCAATCAACAAATAAATAAGTAATATTAAACATAATTGTTGAAAAATAGAAATAATATTGGTAATGAGGAAAATAATAATCTAAAAATAATAAGAGTAATAATAATAATAATAATAATAATAATAATAATAATAATAATAATAATAATAATAATAATAATATTAATAATAATAATAATAATAATAATAATAATAATAATAATAATAATAATAATAATAATAATAATAATAATAATAATAATAATAATAATAATAATATTAGTACACCTGCTCACGATAATAATAATAATAATAATAATAATAATAATAATAATAATAATAATAATAATAATAATAATAATAATAATAATAATAATAATAATAATAATAATAATAATAATAATAATAATAATAATAATAATAATAAATTGATTTTATTTAACTCCAAATATAGCATTACCATATTTTTACGATGTTTTTTTCCCTTAGAAACAAAGGTATTATTCTAGAAAGTAGTACTTCCACTTCATTGAGGTCCTTTCCACATTCATTTATTTTCAACCACGTAGTTTGGGAGGAACTGTCAAAAGTGTGATAATCAATATGAGATAAACTTGATTTTGAAAATGGGAAATTTTTTATTTCATATATATATATATATATATATATATATATATATATATATATATATATATATATATATATATATATATATATATATATATATATATATATATATATATATATTCTAGTATTATTATATATTATATATAGTCATTATGATTATCTCCTATTTATATAAGCATACCGATATATATATATATTATATTAGTCGCGACCAAAAGAAGATATTACATAAGAGTTATAAGTTATTATATACATATATATATATATATATTATATATATATTATTATATATATATTATATATATATATATTATTACAAAAGTATTACATTACATCTTATCTTTATACATACATAAACATTACATGTATATTATTAATATTATTATATTAATATTATATTATTATATATTATTATTATTATTATTATTATTTTATATTACATATTATTATTTTTATTACATATATTATTGTTATTATATTATTATTACATTATTATTGTTATTATTATATATATTATATATTATTATATTATTATTATTGTTATTATATATTATTATTATTATTATT
>JABUQX010105436.1:5000-27611 GCA_015478945.1 Trachelipus rathkii
TTATTATATATTATATATATAATATAATATATTTATACTATATATATAAAATATATATATAATATTCATATGATATATAATATATATTATATATATATATATATATTATATATATATATATATATATATATATATATAGTATATATATATATAGTATATATATTATTACTGTGTACTATATATATATATATATATATATATATATATATATATATATATATATAAGTAGTATGTAAAACGGGGCTACCAGCACACTTGCTCCCTTCGGTCGCAAATATGCTGGTAGACGCTTCGCTCCCCGTTTTACATACTACTTGTAAAGGTTTGTTTTTATAAATACAAATATAACTTCCGAGAAAATCCTCTCGATTGCTCTCATAGCTCAGTGGTTTGAGCGCAAGACTCTGAGTTTGGAGGTAGCGAGATCGAATCCTAGACAATCTTTTTTTTTAAAATTTAAAAAAGAACACTTTAAAAACAGTAAGACTTCCAAGTATTTATACTTAATGTCTCTGTAGCCGAGTGGGTTGAGTAACGACTACTCATGCTAGACGGTATAATACTATCAATGTTTTGTAAGAGAGAATTGCACTCGGTAGTTTGCACTACCGAGTGCAATTTTGCACTACCTAGTGCAATTTTGCACTACCTAGTGCAATTTTGCACTACCTAGTGCAAAATAATAACTTGAAAAATAATGAGGCTATTAAAATTTTGCAGGAAATTTAAAATTGATTTATAATAAAAAATTCTATAATAAATATGGAAATAGTATGTTCATTACACAAACATGAAAGTAACGAAAATTGTAAATCATGTAATTTTTAAAAAAATTATAATCAAAATTATAATCATTCTAAGTATTATTATGAAGCTTCTCATTCGCAAAATAATTATGATAAACCATTAAAATATTCATCAAGAATATATTTAGAGAAAATTATTGATAAATATTATAAAAAGAATGAAAAGATAAGAATTAATCATGATAAAATATTAAATCTCAATGATGAATTTGAACAAGCATATCTGGAAGTAAAATGTTCAGAAAGAAAAAATTCTTTAAATGTTCATTATAAATTGTTTAAATTGCTACAATTATGTGGTGTCAAATGTAATATATCTGATTTTCATAAAGTTTCTAACAAAAGAGAAATTACATTAAATGAATACAATGAAATGTGGAAGAAAATATGTGAGATTAACAAATGGGAGTGGATCAAGTAACATGTATAAAAAGGATATGAGTATTATATTTAAAAATTTTAAATATAATAATTTTCCTTTTATTTAATTAGTCTGAATCGTAATCAGCTTCAATAATTTTTTCATATATTTTTTTATATTTTAAAGCTAGTCACCTTTTAACAAAATAATTATATTTTTGAGATGGATAATTATGATAGAACAAACGATGAGCTAACTTCTATAATTTTAGATAAAGAACGTTTTTCAAGAAGAATAAAAAATTTAGAAGAAAAATTAGCTCCTATTTTAAAATCAAAACTAGAAAAAATTATGAAATTCAAGAATAACGAAAATCCAAAATTGACTTATAATAAAAAATCTATAATAAAATGGTAAGACCTGAGAAAGATGGAAATCAAAAATTGATTTACAATAAAAAAATCTATAAGGAAATGGCAAGACCTGAGAAAGATGAAGATCAAAAAATCATTTAATATAAAAAAATCTATAAAAAATGACAAGATTGAGATGAGCAAAATCCAAAATTGACTTATAATAAAAAAATCTATAATAAAATGACAAGATCTGAGAATGAGCAAAATCCAAAATTGACTTATAATAAAAAAATCTATAATAAAATGACAACTTGTGAGATCTGTAATACTAAAATTAAAAATTTTAAAATTCATATAAGAAGTAATAAACATGTGAAAAATACAAATCAATCATTGCTTAATTTGAATTATTTTGATGATAAAAAGAAATTATGCTCAATGTGTAATAAAAGCGTTCTAAACCTTAAAATTCACGAGAAAAGTAAGATTCATCAAAGAAATTCGATGCAATGTGATTATAAAAATTGTCGAGAAGGAATTCAAGGTAATTTTAAAGCCTATTGTTATACCAATATAAAATTAATTGATCCGAGGATGTATATTAATAATATGATAAGTATAATTCAGAAAAAAATTGAAGAACAAAATTGGAAAAATTTAAAACTGAGTCTCTCTATTTTTATCGAATTTTATAAATCTTTACCTGATGGAAGAAACCAAACGATTCAAAATTGGTTTAATAGCGGTTCCATGACAAGTATAACAAATAATTCTCAAATAAAAGATACTATTCATGAAATGATCAATAAAATTGAAGAAAAAATATGTAAATTTACAAGAGAAGGGTCAGGATGGATAATAAATAAACTTTTAGATTTTGAAATAAAGATAGCAAAATATAAACCATTAAGAGCTTCTTCATATATTGAAACTCCATCAAAATATAAGAACCCAAAATTCGGATTAATAAATATTCAAAACAAAAAGGACAATGAATGTTTTAAATGGTGTATAGCCAGATCTGATTGTTTAGATGAAGGTCATAATAATAATAGAATATCTAATAGAGTAAAGCTGGAATCAGAAAAATATAATTGGAAAGTAATAGAATTCCCAGTTAAACTAAATCAGATTAATAAATTTGAAAATCAGAACGATGTGTCAGTTAACGTATTTGGACTAGATGAGAAAGAAATATTATATCCGTTAAGAATTACAAAAGTTGAGAAAACTAAACATGTTGATTTACTTTTAATATCAAATGATAAAAATACGCATTAATATACTGATGAAACATTTGAGTCCATTCATAGATAAAAAGCATAAAGAGAAAACTTATCCATGTCGATTCTGTTTACATAGTTTTTATAAAAAAGAATTATTAGATAATCATTTACCAGAATGTAGTATTCATAAACCGGTGAGAATGGAATTATCAGAAGGTCAAGTTCAATTTAAACTGTATTATAAACAATTCAGACATCCATTTGTTATTTATGCAGATTTTGAAAGCACCTTACAAAAGATACATACGAGTCAGCCAGATCCTAAAGAATCTTATACCATTAACCTACAGAAACATCAGCCAAACAGTTGGTGCTGTTATACGAAATGTGATGTAGATGAATATTCAAAGCTCGAAATATATGAAGGCAATGAAGCGCCTAAAACGTTTGTAGAATATTTAATTTCAGAATCAAAAAGAATTTATGAATTATTGAGAATAAACAAACCAATGAATTTAACTCCAGAAGAAAAATTAAATCATGAAAATGCAAACCGTTGTTATGTATGTAAAAGAGAATATACAGAAAACGATTTAAAAGTAAGAGATCATAATCACTTAACAGGAGAATATAGAGGACCTGCTCACAGAAGTTGTAATTTACAAATTAGAAATCCTAAATTTATTCCAATAATAATGCATAACTTATCCAAATACGATGCTCATTTATTCGTTAAAGAATTTGGACGTACCGATGGTGAATTAAAAGCAATTCCTCAAACGGATGAAACTTATATAAGTTTCAGTCAGTTTATAAAAGTTGATGAAGGAACAATCTCAACAAGCATGGAGTTGAGATTCCTCGATAGTTTTAGATTTATGTCATCGTCCCTAGCTAAACTGGCATCAAATTTAGAAAATGAAAATTTAAAGAATTTATACAAATATTATCAAGATGAACAGTTTCAGCTACTAAAACGTAAAGGAATTTATCCATATGACTGGATGGATGATATAGCAAAATTTAATCATGAAAAATTGCCTAAAAAAGAGAAATTTTATAATATTTTGAATAATGAAGATATAACAAACGAGGACTACAAACATGCGCAGACTATCTGGACAAAATTTAATTGTAAAATATTTAAAGATTACCATATGTTATACTTACAATCTGATACATTATTATTAGCGGATGTGTTTGAAAATTTTAGAACAACTTGTTTAGATACTTATAAATTAGATCCAGCACGTTATTTTACATCTCCAGGGTTATCTTGGGATGCATTATTAAAAGAAACGAAAGTAAAATTAGATTTATTAAAAGATCCGGATATGTTATTAATGATAGAAAAAGGAATTAGAGGAGGAATCAGTACTATAACACATAGATATGCGAAGGCTAATAATCCATACATTCAAGAAAGTTATGATAAAAATAAACCGCATAGTTATATCACTTATTTAGATGCTAATAATTTGTATGGTTGGGCAATGTCTCAGTATTTGCCTACGGGAAATTTTAAATGGATGAAAAACATTAACGATTTTGATGTTTTGGACATCAGAGATGAATCAAAAAAAGGATATATTTTAGAAGTTGATTTGGAATATCCTAAAGAACTACACAATTTACATAACGATTACCCCTTAGCAGCAGAAAATATAAAGTTAGATAAAGTTTCAAAATTAGTTCCAAACTTGAATAATAAAGAAAAATATATCATACACTATAGAAATTTAAAACAGTGTTTGAATTTAGGATTGAAACTAACGAAAATACATAGAATATTAGAATTTGATCAGAGCAATTGGATGAAATCATACATTGATCTTAACACGAGAAAGAGAAAGGAAGCGAAGAATGAATTTGAAAAAGATTTCTATAAATTAATGAACAACTCAGTGTTTGGTAAAACGATGGAAAACATAAGAAATAGAGTTGATGTACGATTAGTTAAAAATGAAGAGCAAGCTCAAAAATTAGTAAATAAACCAAATTTTGAATCTTTTAAAATATTCTCAGAAAAAAATATAGCTTGTCATATGAAAAAAACTAAACTAAGATTTGATAAACTTATCTATGTAGGAATGTCTATTTTAGAGTTAAGTAAAACTTTAATGTATGACTTTCATTATAATCATATAAAAAATAAATATAATGAAAAAGCAAAATTATTGTTTACGGATACAGATTCATTATGCTATTATGTAGAAACGAATGATATATATAAAGATATGAAAAGGAATATAAAACTGTTTGATACATCTGATTATCCAAAAGAGCATAAATTATATTCAGAAAAAAATAAAAAGGTATTGGGTAAAATGAAAGATGAAACAGCTGGAAAACTGATAACAGAATTTGTAGGACTAAGAGCAAAATTATATGCTTATAAAACATTAGAAAATAAAGAAATTAAAAAAGCTAAGGGAGTAAAAAAAAGCGTTATTAATCAAACGATTAACATTGATGACTATAAAAATGTATTATTTATGGAAGAAACTCTATATAGGAAACTAAATTTAATACGAAGTAAAAAACATGATTTGTATACTACACAAGTCAATAAAATAGCCTTATCGAGAAATGATGATAAGCGATATATATTAGAAAATAATATAAACACATTAGCTTTAGGACATTATAGAATAAGTTAGTTGGCGCCAACATTTTAGTTGTAAGTAGTTTTAAGTTAGGTTTAAGAAAAAACAAAAAATTAAAAAAATATTGCATGTTAGTTGTAAGTAGTTTTAAGTTAGGTTTAAGAAAAAAACAAAAAAATTAAAAAAATATTGCATGTTAGTTGTAAGTAGTTTAAATAAAGTTTAGAAAAAATATAAATTTAAAGAATATATAGTTCAGCGTGGTGCCTCGAGGCACCAAGCTAATCAAAAAAAAAAAATTGTTATATATTTCCGTTATGGCAAACTTTACCATAACGAAAAAAAAATTGTTATATATTTCCGTTATGGCAAACTTTACCATAACGAAAAAAAAATAAAAAATATATGGTTTAGCGGGATGCCTTAAGGCATCCCGCTAAATAAAAAAAATATATATAAATTTAAAGAATATAAGTTTAGCGTGGCGCCTTGAGGCGCCACGCTACAATCAAAAAAATATATATATAGTTTGTTATTATTTTTTCTCTATAATAAATCATGGAAAACATTTCTATCCAGTGGAAAGATGAGAAGAGCAAAAATAATCAAGAACATCATTTCTTATTACCATCTCCTAACTGTAGAATTCTAATTATTGGTGAGTCTGGATGCGGTAAAACGAATTTACTACTAAGAATGTTACTTATGGATACGTGGTTAGATTATAATAATTTATTTGTTTTTGGAAAGTCTTTACACCAGCCAGAATATAAATTAATAAAATCAGGATTTGATAAAGGATATAATAAAAGCGAAGTTCTTGAATTATTGGAGAAAGGAGGGGGTGATATCGATTCATTTATTAGAAATCTACCTAAAAAGCATAAAAAATCAAAATATAAGGTAGAATATTATGAAGATTCTTCCGAAATTCTAGACCCGAAGGATGTTAACAACAAGAAGAAAAATTTATTTGTATTTGATGATATAATGAATGATTCAAATCAAAGTAAAGCTGAAGATTATTATACGAGAGGAAGACATAATAATACAAGCTCTATTTATATTAGTCAAAACTATTTTAAACTTCCTCGTCAAACAATACGATCCAATGCTAATGTGTTTATATTGTTCTCATTGCCTATAAAAGATTTAATCAATATTTTTAATGATTTCATTTCAAAAGATATGACGTGGGAAGAATTTCGTAATTATTGCGAAACTGTTTGGAAAGAACCATTTGGTTACATCGTTATAAATAAAAAATTACCACCAGGAGAAGGAAGATATCAAGCTAATTTTGACTCTATATATGTACCTAAAAAGTTTTTTCCTCTTAAATAAATGTATATTTACAATACAACTCGAAAAGTTCATAAAGAAAATTTCATTGAGACTAATTCAATAAACTTAACCTTTGAAAATCAAAAATATATTAATGAATTGAAATTATTTTTAAAGACGAAAACTGGTTCAGGATTGTTAAATTCGGCGTTGAAGAAACTCCCTTTACCAGAAATGCATTTAAATTTACCTAATAATGTTACATCGGAAAATATTGAAAACGGATCGTTCAGGAATACAGGAAAATATTCATATTGTGGTCCAGGTACGAAAGTACAAAAAAGATTAAAAGAAGGATATAAGGGTGTTAACAGTTTAGATAAGGTTGTAAACAACATGAATAAATTATTTAAAACATAAAAATACGAAAGAGAGAAATGCGGCAGATGATTTATTAGCAAAACAAGCGAGTGAAATTGCGTTAGATCCTAATGAACCAGAGTACGTTAGAAAAGACGCGAGATTAGTCACAGGAGTTATGGGAATGAAATCAAGATTCGGAATGGGTTTACCATCAAAAAACGGGGTAAAGAGCTCGCGAAATCGGGCTCTGAAAAATTGAGGGAATTATATTATAATCCTAAAACTGGATACTCAGGAATCAATGATTTAGTACGAAAAAGCGGGTTATCTTCTAAGATAGTTAAGGACTGGCTAGATCATCAAAACGTTTACACATTGCATAAACCGATAAAACATAAATTTTCAACGAGAAGAGTGATGGTCTCTAGTGTTGATGATCAATGGCAAGCTGATTTAGTAGACATGCAAAAATATAAATCTCAGAATAAAAATATAAATTACGTATTAACAGTTATAGATATATTCAGTAAATATGCTTGGGCTACTCCTATTAAAAAGAAAACTGGAAATGATATCGCAGAGGCATTTCAAAATATATTTAAGGAAAGAATTCCTAAAAAAAAATACATACGGATAAAGGACTCGAATTCATAAATAAACCAACTCAAGGCTTTTTAGAAAACATAGAATACATTGGTTCGCTACAGAGAATGAAACGAAAGCTCAAGTAGTAGAAAGATTTAACAGAACTTTAAAATCTAAAATGTGGAAATATTTTACAGAAAACAAAACAAAGAAATGGGTTGATATTCTCCCCAATTTAGTAAAAAATTATAATACAAGTTCTCATAGAAGTATTAAAATGACTCCTGAACAAGGATCTCTTGAGAAGAATAGTAAAGTTGTGTATGAAAATTTATTTCCTCCTACTAAGTCTAAACTTAGGAAACCAAAATTTAACCTTGGTGATAGAGTAAGAATCAGCAGAAAATATAAAGATTTTAGAAAAGGTTATCTTCCAAACTTACAGAAGAACATATTTATTATATCCTGAAGTATTGAAACAAAATCCATAACTTAATAAAATAAGATGACATGAGCAGTGTTTCTTTCAGACAATTTTCTCCGGGGGGCTTTACAGAGATTCGGGGGGGCACATAAGTATAAACATAATTTACATAAAATAAGGATAATGATATTCTTGTCACTTGTCAGTCGTATCTTATTAGATAACTGTCTTACTGAATTAGTAAATATTCTTAATATATCTATATCTTTACTTGGAATAATATAGCATGTTTTTGTGCAATTTATTGGGAAGTTAGATAAATAAAATAACATAAGAGTACGAAAACATTATTATGAGAAAATAATATATTAAAATATATATGAGTAATAATGTTACTCTTTTTCAAAATAACGGCAGGTCCTAAAGTAAAACAAATTATATTATATATATACTATATATATATATAAATATATATATATATATATATATTAATCAATTAACACCTCAAATATAGATATTGGCTAAGTACAATAATTGTTAAGAACAATGAAATATTAAAATAAATATTAAATGGAGATATAAAAAAAATTTAGTACAAAATTTATAATATAGAATATACATATGGATCGATGTTACATATATATATATATTAATATTAATATATAATATATATGTATATATATATATATATATATATATATATAATATATATATATATATATATATATATATAGTAGTATTATATATATATATATATATATATATATATTATATATATATATATATTGGGTTTGTACAGACGCTTCTTGGAGGAGGCCGAATCAAACAACATTCTCAACGTTCTGGAGCGCTAATTAAAGAACCATCTACACACATTCTTTCGGATCGTCCTACATTCTTGAACACAACTTGATTAATGTTTTCACCACTAGTCCTTCTCTCCTTAAAATAAGGTTGAGAATTTACGCTTGAATCGGTAATTCTGACCACAACCTTATATCTCTTAATTTTTGATGTTTTCTCTCCTAACAGCTCCATCCTGCCCCTCGCGTTTTTTCTGGCACTTTTTGATCGGGCCCGATTGGGGGCTTTGACGTTGCCTTCTACGCTAAACTATAATGTGAATGACTGCTTTGTCCAGGGTGACGTTTTCGACTTCTGCGATAAGGTGTAAATCGTTGATGGGAGAGGCAGGTTCCATTCAATTCTTCGACTAAATGTTTCTCTCCTCACATAGTCCATGGTTCGATCGTGCTTGTCTCTGGCCATTCAGGCTAAGGACGTGGGTATCGGGAGTGGAAAAATTCTCGTTCTCCTATCACTCTTGCTAATTTTTCATTCTGCTAGAAATCGTTGCAGGGATAGTCTTCGACGAAGCAAAGCGGACTTTCATTAAAAGAAAGTGCGCTAACCCTCCTTGGTTCTCCTACTGACAAATCTTTCTGGCCTCTTGCCAAAAACATCTCTAACAACTTCTGTAATCTGTCTTTCCTCTCTTATTCGATCTGATGGTTCTGTTGCTAATTCTTCAACTGAAAGGCCAATGTCTTCGGCTCCTAATTGTGGGGTAATTCAATTGTGGATTTTTCTGGCAATCCTTCATCCTCCTCTCATCGCCACTCACGTATCCTAAAAAATCAAATTCTTGACCACTGAGCGCCTGAATTGCATCCAAACACTTCTTCAACAATCTCTTATTCCCGTCCACATCATCATCCCCAAACTTCTTTCTCGCCAAGGTTTCCAATCGGTGCGCATACATATCAATCCTTTCACTCTTTCCACGCCTAGCCTTATCAAAATCATTCACCTTTCTATACTTCACTCCCCCTTTCACTCTCACTCTCCCAACCTGGTCCATGATTCTCTGTTTAACCACTTCATACTTTGGCTCACCCACACTGACAGCCTTATAAAATTCCAACATTCGCCCCTCTAAAAATTCGCCCAACTCTTTCACCCAAAAGCCCTTATTCTCGTCAAACTTCTCCCTACAATAACCCTCATATTCCCTAAAGAACTCCTCAACCTCTTTCGTACCATACACATTAAATTTATTAATTTTTGGGATGTCCCGAATTAACACACTCCTTTTCACTCTACGCTCACGCTCAGACTCAGAACCAGATCCCATCCCGTATCCCTCAACCTCAACCACATCCATCTCTCCTTCCGAACTACTATATAATGAGTCTATACTTTTACTTTTCATTCTCCTTTCATGTCTGCTATTCTTAGAAGTCTTCTTCTTCTTTTTATCCTTTTTCTCAATCTTCCCATTCTTTTCATTTTTCTCAATCTTCCCATTCTTCTCATTTTTCTCAATCTTCCCATTCTTCTCATTTTTTCCATTCACCACCTTATTTACATCCTTCTCTCCATCCCCATCATCCTCACTCACATAACTTAACTCATCGTCTTGGATCATCACTTTTTCGTCCTTTCTTTTTACATCTACTACCTTTGGAGTAGAGGTCACCCTTTTTCGGGTTCCATTCATTCCAATCCCACCAATCCCATCAGCAAACCTTTTATTCAATATTTCCTCTATTTTAGTGGCCATTTTCTCCTCCATTCTCTCTTCCATTCGCCTTTCCATATCCTCCATCCCCTTTTGCATTTCTTGCATTTTCTCTATCAACTCTTCATTCTCCTTCTCTTTCTTGCGCAAAGCCTCCTTATACCTTTCTAACTCCACCCGCATTTCCTCAATCGTAGCCATTTTTACACTGCTACTTTATACTACTTTACTTTCTACTTTAATACTACTATAAACTACTATTACTATTGCACCCCTCACCTATCCTTCGAGACAGCCCCACGTTGGGCGCCACAAATATGTAGCGGATTTTACTATAAGAAATAAAAGCAGGAGCTACAATAATTGAAATCAAGAAAGGCGTGAGGCTGTCTTTCAGGATTGATATTGGGGATACAAAAAAAACAAGTAAACAACCCACATACACCTTAAATTTATTATACAAGAATATATAGAATCCAAATATTACTTAATAATAATTACAAAAAATTACACACAGTATCCTGATCTGATACCACCTACTACTTACTACAATAAAATTTACACACGTTGTTCCAATATCCAATATAAATACTACCGCACCTACTAGTTCCACCACCAGGTATTACAATATACCATATATACTACAATATTACTACAATATTACTTTCGACCTACAATATATAACCACATATCCACATATAAAATTTATAGAAAAAATGTAATAAATGTAATAAATGATAACCAATAATAAATGAAAAAAAAATTATGCGAAATAAATGTCAATTTTGAATTAGTCACATATGGTACCACTTTATTGTTTTTGAAATACCACTTTATTGTTTTTCAAGTACCCTAATGTCACGAATTATGGTACCTACACTATTTATGGTACCAATCCTTTTTCGGTACCTATGTTATCGTTTTTCTGTTTTAGTTCACTCAATTTATTTAAATTTTTACGTTCGAACTTCCAAATGTTTTTCTAATGTTCAAAATAAATGTTTTTCCAATTTTCAAATTTTCGAAATAAATGTTTTTCTAATTTTCAATACTCCTATTTTCAAAATTCTACCTTTTATTTTAGTTCAGTACTTTTAGTTTAGTTTTCAAAAATAATCAGTTTTCTCTTTACTTTCTTTTATTTTTCCAATTTTATAATTTTCAAAATATGTTATAAATTCCCTTTTCAATTTATTTTCCAAATATCCTTCTGTTTAGGTGTACCTACACCGTTTCTTTCAATATATTTACGTTTAGGTGTACCACACCGTTTAATCGAATTATTGGTATCCAAGTACCATCTCGAAGAGTAGCTGCCAAAATATAATACAGCCGCCGCAGACGAATTGAAATGCAACCTCAGGACAATAATATGGTTGCCAAGAAAAACTCGCAAGACCAGCCAAAGGAAAAAAACTGGAATGAAAAAAAATTAACAAATTCTAACGTGACATATAAATTTCAACATGCATTTAATATAATAAAATAGAATAGAAGAAAAAGTATATAATAATAAAGAAACAAAACCTTACCTGACAAAAAAAAGAATTGTAGAAGCATCTAAGGCAATTAAAAGTAAGATTATTTTGTAATGTTAATTTAATTTTGACTGATTTAAGATGATGTCAATGCTGCATTTTAATAGTACTTCACTTAATGATTGTTTAATTTGTTATTTTTAATTGCTTAGATGCTTCTACAATCTTTTTTTTGTCAGGTTAGGATTTTTGTTTCTTTATTATTATATAACTTTTTATTTTCATTTTTATATATTAAATGTGATGTTAGAATTTGTTAATTTTTTTTGCATTCGTTTTTTTTCCTTTGGCTGGTCTTGCGAGTTTTTCTTGGCAACCATATTATTGTCCTGAGGTTGCATTTCAATTCGTCTGCGGCGGCTGTATTATATTTTGGCAGCTACTCTTCGAGATGGTACTTGGATACCAATAATTCGATTAAACGGTGTGGTACACCTAAACGTAAATATATTGAAAGAAACGGTGTAGGTACACCTAAACAGAAGGATATTTGGAAAATAAATTGAAAAGGGAATTTATAACATATTTTGAAAATTATAAAATTGGAAACATAAAAGAAAGTAAAGAGAAAACTGATTATTTTTGAAAACTAAACTAAAAGTACTGAACTAAAATAAAAGGTAGAATTTTGAAAATAGGAGTATTGAAAATTAGAAAAACATTTATTTCGAAAATTTGAAAATTGGAAAAACATTTATTTTGAACATTAGAAAAACATTTGGAAGTTCGAAAGTAAAAATTTAAATAAATTGAGTGAACTAAAACAGAAAAACGATAACATAGGTACCGAAAAAGGATTGGTACCATAAATAGTGTAGGTACCATAATTCGTGACATTAGGGTACTTGAAAAACAATAAAGTGGTATTTCAAAAACAATAAAGTGGTACCATATGTGACTAATTCAAAATTGACATTTATTTCGCATAATTTTTTTTCATTTATTATTGGTTATCATTTATTACATTTTTTCTATAAATTTTATATGTGGATATGTGGTTATATATTGTAGGTCGAAAGTAATATTGTAGTAATATTGTGGTATATTGTAATACCTGGTGGTGGAACTAGTAGGTGCGGTAGTATTTATATTGGATATTGGAACAACGTGTGTAAATTTTATTGTAGTAAGTAGTAGGTGGTATCAGATCAGGATACTGTGTGAAATTTTTTTGTAATAGGTAGTATTAAGATTTGTGTATTCTTGTATAATAAATTTAAGGTGTATGTGGGTTGTTTACTTGTTTTTTTTGTATCCCCAATATCAATCCTGAAAGACAGCCTCACGCCTTTCTTGATTTCAATTATTGTAGCTCCGGCTTTTATTTCTTATAGTAAAATCCGCTACATATTTGTGGCGCCCAACGTGGGGCTGTCTCGAAGGATAGGTGAGGGGTGCAATAGCAATAGTAGTAATAGTAGTGTAACATAGTGTAAAGTAGTATTAAGGTAGAAAGTAAAGTAGTATAAAGTAGCAGTGTAAAAATGGCTACGATTGAGGAAATGCGGGTGGAGTTAGAAAGGTATAAGGAGGCTTTGCGCAAGAAAGAGAAGGAGAATGAAGAGTTGATAGAGAAAATGCAAGAAATGCAAAAGGGGATGGAGGATATGGAAAGGCGAATGGAAGAGAGAATGGAGGAGAAAATGGCCACTAAAATAGAGGAAATATTGAATAAAAGGTTTGCTGATGGGATTGGTGGGAATGGAATGAATGGAACCCGAAAAAGGGTGACCTCTACTCCAAAGGTAGTAGATGTAAAAAGAAAGGACGAAAAAGTGATGATCCAAGACGATGAGTTAAGTTATGTGAGTGAGGATGATGGGGATGGAGAGAAGGATGTAAATAAGGTGGTGAATGGAAAAAATGAGAAGAATGGGAAGATTGAGAAAAATGAGAAGAATGGGAAGATTGAGAAAAATGAAAAGAATAGGAAGATTGAGAAAAAGGAAAAAAAGAAGAAGAAGACTTCTAAGAACAGGAGACATGAAAGAAGAATGAAAAGTAAGAGTATAGACTCATTATATAGTAGTTCGGAAGGAGAGATGGATGTGGTTGAGGTTGAGGGATACGGGATGGGATCTGGTTCTGAGTCTGAGCGTGAGCGTAGAGTGAAAAGGAGTGTGTTAATTCGGGACATCCCAAAAATTAATAAATTTAATGTGTATGGTACGAAAGAGGTTGAGGAGTTCTTTAGGGAATATGAGGGTTATTGTAGGGAGAGGTTTGACGAGAATAAGGGCTTTTGGGTGAAAGAGTTGGGCGAATTTTTAGATGGGCAAATGTTGGAATTTTATAAGGCTGTCAGTGTGGGTGAGCCAAAGTATGAAGTGGTTAAACAGAGAATCATGGACCAGGTTGGGAGAGTGAAAGGGGGAGTGAAGTATAGAAAGGTGAATGATTTTGATAAGGCTAGGCGTGGAAAGAGTGAAAGGATTGATATGTATGCGCACCGATTGGAAACCTTGGCGAGAAAGAAGTTTGGGGATGATGATGTGGACGGGAATAAGAGATTGTTGAAGAGGTTTTTGGATACAGTTCCGACCTCGGTGACAGAATCCGCTACAATAGGACACCTGAGAGGAGAAGGAGGAGGATGAGGATTGCCATAATCGTCCAGGGTTGAGTTAGAGGAAAATAGGAGGCCGAAGAGATTGGCCTTTTCAGTAGAAGAATTAGCAACAGAACCATCAGATCGAATAAGAGGAGGAAAGACAGATTACAGAAGTTGTTAGTGTTTTTGGCAAGAGCCAGAAAGATTTGTCAGTAGAGAACCAAAGGAAGGTTAGGCACTTCTTTTAATGAGAGCTCGCTTTGCTGTCAAAAGAGTATCCGCTGCAACGATTTTCTGCAGAGATGAAAAGATTTAGCAAGAGATGATAGAGAACGAGAATTTTTTCCACTCCCGATACGCACTGTCCTCTAGCCTGATATGGCCAGAAGAAAGCACGATCGACCATGGACTTATGAGGAGAGAACATTTAGTCGAGAAGGAATAACCTGCTCATCCATCAACGATTACAGCCTTATCGCAGAAAGTCGAAGCGTCACCAGAATCAAAGCAGTCATTCCAATTATAGTTAGCGTAGAAGCAACGCTATAGCCCCCAATCGCCCGATCAAAGTGCCAGAAAAACGCGTAGAGGCAGGATGAGCTGTTGGAGAGAAAGTAATAAAATTAAGAGATATAAGGGTTGTGGTCAGATTTACCGATAGAAGCGAAAGTGGTGTATTTATAGAGAGAAGACTAGTGGTGAAACATAGATCAAATGTGTTCAAGAATTGTTTGGACGATCCGGATGTGTGTGATGGTTCTTTAATTAGCTGCTCCAGATCGTTGAGAATGCTTGAATGATTCGACCTCCTCCCCACCTTAATCGGTATGAGAGGACACATAATATATAATAATATATATATATATATATATAATATTAATATATATATAATATATATATATATATATATATATATATATATATACTATATATTCTATATATATATATATAGTATACATATATATATATATATATATATATATATATATATATATATATATAATATATATAATAATATATATATATATATTTATATATTTTATTTATACATAATATTATATTTTTATATATAGTATATATATATATATATTATATATATATATATATAATACTATATATATATATTATATTATATATATTATATTATATATATATAATAATTTGTTTTTACCAAAGATCTATTTCCTTATTTGAAAAGGTCATATTACTCTATATATATTTTAAATTATTATATTTTTTTTAAATATAATGTTTTCGTACTCTTATGTTATTTTATTTATCTATCCCAATAAATTTCACAAATAGATTGCTAATCTTTTTTGAAAGTAAAGATTGGTTATATTTCGGATATTTACTATTTCAGTAAGACAGTATCTAATAAGATTAATGCTGACAAGTGACAAGAATATCATTATCCTTTATTTTTATGTAAATTATGTTATACTTATGTGCCCCCCCCGAATCTCTGTAAAGCCCCCCCGGAGAAAGTTGTCTGAAATAAACCGCACATGTCTCTTATTTTATAAGTTATAGGATTTGTTTTCAATACTTCAGATATAATAAATATTTCTTCTGTAAAGTTTGGAAGATAACCTTTTCTAAAATCTTTATATTTTCTGCTGATTCTTACTCTATCACCAAGGTTAAATTTTGGTTTCCTAAGTTTAGACTTAGTAGGAGGAAATAAATTTTCATACACAACTTTACTATTCTTCTCAAGAGATCCTTGTTCAGGAGTCATTTTAATACTTCTATGAGAACTTGTATTATAATTTTTTACTAAATTGGGGAGAATATCAACCCATTTCTTTGTTTTGTTTTCTGTAAAATATTTCCACATTTTAGATTTTAAAGTTCTGTTAAATCTTTCTACTACTTGAGCTTTCGTTTCATTCTCTGTAGCGAACCAATGTATTCTATGTTTTCTAAATAGCTCTTGAGTTGGTTTATTTATGAATTCGAGTCCTTTATCGGTATGTATTTTTCTAGGAATTCTTTTCTTAAATATATTTTGAAATGCCTCTGCGATATCATTTCCAGTTTTCTTTTTAATAGGAGTAGCCCAAGCATATTTACTGAATATATCTATAACTGTTAATACGTAATTTATATTTTTATTCTGAGATTTATATTTTTGCATGTCTACTAAATCAGCTTGCCATTGATCATCAACACTAGAGACCATCACTCTTCTCGTTGAAAATTTATGTTTTATCGGTTTATGCAATGTGTAAACGTTTTGATGATCTAGCCAGTCCTTAACTATCTTAGAAGATAACCCGCTTTTTCGTACTAAATCATTGATTCCTGAGAATCCAGTTTTAGGATTATAATATAATTCTCTCAATTTTTCAGAGCCCGATTTCGCGAGCTCTTTACCCCGTTTTTTGATGGTAAACCCATTCCGAATCTTGATTTCATTCCCATAAATCCTGTGACTAATCTCGCGTCTTTTCTAACGTACTCTGGTTCATTAGGATCTAACGCAATTTCACTCTTGTTTTGCTAATAAATCATCTGCCGCATTTCTCTCTTTCGTATTTTTATGTTTAAATAATTTATATCATGTTTTTACAAAACTTATCTAACTGTTAACACCATTATATCCTTCTTTTATTCTTTTTTGTACTTTCGTACCTGGACCACAATATGAATATTTTCCTGTTATTCCTGAACGATCCGTTTTCAAATTTATTTTCCGATGGACATTTTAAGGTAATTTAAATGCATTTCTGTAAAGGGATTTCTTTTCAACGCCCGAATTTAACACTCCTGAACCAGTTTTTCGTCTTATAAAAATAATTTCAATTCATTAAATATTTTTGATTTTCAAGGTTAAGTTATCTGAATAGTCTCAATGAAAATTTTCTTTATGAACTTTTCGAGTTGTATATGTTAAATATAACATTTATTTAAGAGGAAAAACTTTTTAGGTACATATATAGAGTCAAAATTAGCTTGATATCTTCCTTCTCCTGGTGGTAATTTTTTATTTATAACAATGTAACCAAATGGTTCTTTCCAAACAGTTTCACAATAATTACGAAATTCTTTCCACGTCATATCTTTTGAAATGGAATCATTAAACATAATTGATTAATCTTTTTAATAGGACACGAACACTGAGAACAGATCATAAAACACATAGCATTGGATCGTATTCGTTTTTGAACCGAGGAAGTTTAAACATAGTTTTGAACTACATATAAATAGAGCTTGTAATTATTATGTCTTCTCTCGCTATAGATAATCTTCAGCTTTAACTTTGAACTTTTAAATCATTCATTATATCATCCAATACAAATAAATTTTTCTTCTTGTTGTTAACAATTCTTCGGGTCTAGAATTTCGGAAGAATCTTCATAATATTCTACCTTATATCTCTTGATTTTTTTATGTTTTTAGATAGATTAATAATAAACGAATCGATATCACCCCTTCCTTTCTCCAATAATTCAAGAACTTCGCTTTTATTATATCCTTTATCAAATCCTCGATTTTTATTAATTTATATTCTTGGCTGGCTGTAAAGACTTTCCGAAAAAACAAATCAAATATTATAATCTAACCACGTATCCCATAAGTAATATTCTTAGTGTAAATTCTTTTACCCATGCCAGACTCACCAATCATTAGAATTCTACCAGTTAGGAGATGGTAATAAGAAATGATGTTCTTGATTATTTTTGCTCTTCTCATCTTTCCACTGGATAGAAATGTTTTCCATGATTTATTATAGAGAAATAATAACAAACTATTATATATTTTTTTTTATTGCGTGGCGCCTCAAGGCGCCACGCTAAACTTATATTCTTTAAATTTCTATATATATTTTTTATTTAAGCGGGATGCCTTAAAGCATGCCCGCTAAAACCATCATATTTTTTTATTTTTTTTTCGTTATGGTAAAGTTTGCCATAACGGAAATATTAACAATTTTTTTCGTTATGGTAAACGTTTGCATACGGAAATATATAATTATATTGATTAGTCTGGTGGCTCGAGGCAGCCACGCTGAACCTATAATATTCTTTAAATTATATTTTTTTTCTAAACCTAATAGTGCTCTTTTATTACAGCTAACATGCAATATTTTTTTTTATTTTTTTTATTTTTTTTTTTAAACTAACTTAAAAACTTACAACTAACATGCAATATTTTTTAAATTTTTTTCGTTTTTTTCCTCTCCAAAACTAACTTAAAACTACTCTACAACTAAATTGTTGGCGCCAACTAACTTATTCTATAATGTCCTAAAGCTAATGTGTTTATATTATTTTCTAATATATATCGCTTATCATCATTTCTCGATAAGGCTATTTTATTGACTTGTGTAGTATACAAATCATGTTTTTTACTTCGTATTAAATTTAGTTTCCTATATAGAGTTTCTTCCATAAATAATACATTTTTATAGTCATCAATGTTAATCGTTTGATTGATAACGCTTTTTTTTACTCCCTTAGCTTTTTTAATTTCTTTATTTTCTAATGTTTTATAAGCATATAATTTTGCTCTTAGTCCTACAAATTCTGTTATCAGTTTTCCAGCTGTTTCATCTTTCATTTTACCCAATACCTTTTTATTTTTTTCTGAATATAATTTATGCTCTTTTGGATAATCAGATGTATCAAACAGTTTTATATTCCTTTTCATATCTTTATATATATCATTCGTTTCTACATAATAGCATAATGAATCTGTATCCGTAAACAATAATTTTGCTTTTTTATTATATTTATTTTTTATATGATTATAATGAAAGTCATACATTAAAGTTTTACTTAACTCTAAAATAGACATTCCTACATAGATAGGTTTATCAAATCTTAGTTTAGTTTTTTTCATATGACAAGCTATTAAATTTTCTGAGAATATTTTAAAAGATTCAAAATTTGGTTTATTTACTAATTTTTGAGCTTGCTCTTCATTTTTAACTAATCGTACATCAACTCTATTTCTTATGTTTTCCATCGTTTTACCAAACACTGAGTTGTTCATTAATTTATAGAAATCTTTTTCAAATTCATTCTTCGCTTCCTTTCTCTTTCTCGTGTTAAGATCAATGTATGATTTCATCCAATTGCTCTGATCAAATTCTAATATTCTATGTATTTTCGTTAGTTTCAATCCTAAATTCAAACACTGTTTTAAATTTCTATAGTGTATAATATAAATACACAAAGCAGACCTAATTCAAATGTTGCCAAACTTGTAATTTTGGTCTAAAACTTGTAATATTTTTTCTTGTAGCTACAGGTCTTTAAAAAAGTTTGTGTTACGGGGCTTGTAGGTATAAGTAAAAAAATTACAATCCTTGAGATACTTGCAATCAACTTCCTCAATTATCCTTTTTTAATGTCATCAGCTGAGATGTCTAAACATCAAAATCGTTAATGTTTTTCATCCATTTAAAATTTCCCGTAGGCAAATACTGAGACATTGCCCAACCATACAAATTATTAGCATCTAAATAAGTGATATAACTATGCGGTTTATTTTTATCATAACTTTCTTGAATATATGGATTATTAGCCTTCGCATATCTATGTGTTATAGTACTGATTCTCTCCTCTAATTCCTTTTTTCTATCATTATAAATATCCGGATCTTTTAATCAAATCTAATTTTACTTTCGTTTCTTTTAATAATGCATCCCAAGATAACCTGGAGATGTAAAATAACGTGCTGGATCTAATTTATAAGTATCTAAACAAGTGTTCTAAATTTTCTAAACACATCCGGCTAATAAAAATGTGTCAGAATATTTAAGTATATTCATATGGTTAATCTTTAAATATTTTAGCAATTAAATTTTGTCCCAGATAGTCTGCGCATGGTTTATATGTCCTCGTTTGATCTATATCTTCATTAATTCAAAATAATTATTAAAATTATTCTTTTAGGCAATTATTTAAATTTGATCAACCGCTTGCGAATAAGTCATCAAATTCGAGTATATCGATTATCACTTCCTCTTACGTTCTACGCTCGCCGAAACTCTTAACATCTGATCAATGTTTGCGTATTGCCGCGTCACATGAGAAATAGAGCGTAAGTGAGACTCAGTCGCAACTAAATTTTGCGGTTTATTCCCCCCCCATGCTGTTGAGATTGTTCCTTCATCAACTTTTATACAACTGACCTGAAAACTTATTATAAGTTTCATCCGTTTGATGAATTGCTTTTATTTCACCATCTACTTCAAATTCTTTAACGACACAATCAAAGATGACTCTTCGTAGGATGGTTTGCGCATAGTTATGCATATATTATTGGAACTCTTCCGATTTGATCATTGTAATTACAAACTTCTAGTTGGCCAGAGCTTCTATTATTCATTTAAGTGATTATGATCTCTTCTTTTATGTTTTCTGTTTTCTTTTAATAGACAACGGTTTGCATTTTCATCAACTTCATTTTCTTCTGGAGTTTAATTCATTAGGAGTTATATATCTCATATTCATTATTTTTGATTCTGATTAATATTCTACAAACGTTTTGGCGCTTCATTGCTTCATATACTTTCGAGCTTTGAATATTCATCTAACATCACATTCATATTTAATCGAGCACCAAATGTTTGGCCTGATGTTTCTGTAGGTTATAGTATAAGTTCTTTAGGATCTGGCTGACTCGTATGTATCTTTTGTAAGGTGCTTTCAAAATCTGCATAAATAACAAATGGGTGTCTGAATTGTTTATAATACAGTTTAAATTGAACTTGACCTTCTGATAATTCCATTCTCACCGGTTTATGAATACTACATTCTGGTAAATGATTATCTAATAATTCTTTTTTATAAAAACTATGTAAACAGAATCGACATGGATAAGTTTTCTCTTTATGCTTTTTATCTATGAATGGACTCAATGCTTTCATAAGTATATAATGTGTATTTTTATCATTTGATATTAAAAGTAAATCAACATGTTTAGTTTTCTCAACTCTTGTAATTCTTAAAGGATATAATATTTCTTTTTAATCTAGTCCATATACGTTGACAGTCACATCAATTTGATTTTTCAAATTTATTAATTTGATTTAGTTTAACTGGGAATTCTATTAATTTCCAATTATATTTTTCTGATTCCAGCTTTACTCTATTAGATATTCTATTATTATTATGACCTTCATCTAAACAATCAGATCTGGCTATACACCATTTAAAACATTCATTGTCCTTTTTGTTTTGAATATTTATTAATCCAAATTTTGGGTTCTTATATTTTGATGGAGTTTCAATATATGAAGAAGCTCTTAATGGTTTATATTTTGCTATCTTTATTTCAAAATCTAAAAGTTTATTTATTATCCATCCTGACCCTTCTCTTGTAAATTTACATATTTTTTCTTCAATTTTATTGATCATTTCATGAATAGTATCTTTTATTTGAGAATTATTTGTTATACTTGTCATGGAACCACTATTAAACCAATTTTGAATCGTTTGTTTTCTTCCATCAGGTAAATATTTATAAAATTCAATAAAAATAATGAGACTCAGTTTAAAATTTTCATTTTTTCTTCAATTTTTTTCAGAATTATACTTATCATATTATTAATATACAGCTCCTCGATCAATTATATTTTAATTGGTAACAAATAGGTCTCTTAAAATTACTTGAATTCTTCTCGACAATTTTATAACACATGTGCATCGAATGTTCTTTGATGAATCTTACTTTTCTCGTGAATTTTAAGGTTTAGAACGCTTTTATTACACATTGAGCATAATTTCTTTTTATCATCAAAATAATTCAATGCAATGATTGATTATAAAATTACCTTGTTTATTACTTCTATATGAATTTTTAAACTTTTAACTTTTAGTATTACAGATCTCTACAAAATGTCATTTTTATATTAGAATTTTTTTATTATAGTCAATTTTGGATTTTGCTCATTCTCAGATCTTTATTATTATTATTATAGTTTTTTATTATAATAGTCAATTTTGGCATTTGCTCAATTCCTCAGAGTCTTGTC
>JABUQX010105437.1:0-2500 GCA_015478945.1 Trachelipus rathkii
AAAAGAGAGAGATTTTTCTTTTGGCTTAATTTCTTCCTTCTACTAGACAATATCTTGTGGCTTCTGCCTACTGTTCTCTAAACAGAAACAGATTTTTTTTCACGGGACCTTTTTTGAAATTATCGTTACTACTTCTCACACGAGACTGTTATATCTTCCCTTCCAAATACTGAGGTCCTCTATCCTCCCATCAAAACTTACTGAGGTCCTTCTATTTAGGGATTTTCAATGTACACACAAACTGAATGGTTAGGTCCTCTCATACAGATTTAGGTGGGGAGGAGGCGAATCATTTAGGCATTCTCTTGCAACGATCTGGGCAACTAATTAAGGAACCACACACTTCCAGATCGTCCCAAACCATTCTTGAATCATTACAATTTGACCGTATGTTTAACTCACACATATCAATCTTCTCCTTAAAAATACACTAATACCACACTGTTCGGCGCTCTATCGGTAAATCTGACCACCACAACCTATATCTCTTAATTTTAATAATACATTTTCTCTCCAACGCTCCATCCTGCCCACGCGGTTTTTTTTCTGGCACTTGATCAGGTCCGATTGGGGGCCTTGCGTTGCTTCTACGTTAACTATAATTGGGAGTGACTGCTTTTCCTCTGGTGACGCTTCAACTTCTGCCATCGTTGTGGGATGAGCAGGTTTGCATTCTCTTCTTCGACTAATCTTTTCTGCCTCAATAATCCATGGTTCGATCGTGTGCTTGTTCTCTGGCCATTCATTCTAGAGCAGCGGTAATCGGGAGTGGAAAATTCTCGTTCTCCTATCACTCTTGCTTATTTTCATTCAGCTAGAAATCGTTGCAGGATCTTTCGACGAGCAAAGCGGGCTTTCATCAAACGAAAGTGCGTAACCTCCTTGGTTTCTCCATACTGACAAATCTTTCTGGCCTCTTGCAAAAACATCTCCAACAACTTCTGTAATTCTACCTTTTCCTCTACTTATTCGATCTGATGGTTCTCTGTTGCTAAATCTCCCAATGTGAAAAGGCAATCTCCTTCAGGTCCTCACTATTTTTCCTCTAACTCAATACCCTGGATGATTCTGGCATGTACTCATTCCTCCTCCTTCTCACTCCTCTTCAGGTTTGTCCCTATGCCTTTTGCCTTGATTAATTTTGATCGGGTGGCATGGGCTCGCTGAAAGCACGAAGCGTTGGAAGGCGGGTGGCTCCGGATGGCATTCCTCCCGAGTTTTGGACGGGAGTGTGCTTCTGTGCATCCCGCCTCGTTCAACTTAATTTCTATGTTCTCATACTAACACTTTCCTTTCAGTTTGGAAGCACGCACATGTCGCACCTATTTCCGAAAAAAAAGGAAAACCGCTCTGATCCTTCCAAGTTCGCCCTATAGCTCTACTTGTATTCTATCTAAGATTTTAAAATCTTTCTCAACTCTCATTTCTTAGATATTCTGGAATCTCCATTCACCTTCTTTCCGATCGCCGTACGGCTTTCGGCGCTCGAGGTCTAATGGCAATATACTTTCCTATTCTACTGATTTATGGTTTTCCGCTCTTAAGAACTACGGGGAGACTTGCCGTGGTGGCGCTTGACATATCCAAAGCCTTTTGACCGGGTATGGGACGCGTCACTGCTTTCCAAGCTCGCCTCCTTTTGGTTTACTCCTTCTCTTTTGCTTACTTATGTCTAGTTTTTTTCAAATCGCTCAATATCCGGCTGTTGTTGATGGGGCGTACTTCTTCTTCTTTTCTGTCAATAGTGGTGTTCTTCAGGGTTCTGTCTTATCTCACACTTTATATTCCCTGCTTTTCATTATGATCTTCTCACTGCACATCTAAACTCTATTCACTCATATGAGATGACTCGACCCTTCATCTCTTCAACTCATTTCATTCTGCTCCTTCTTTTTACTTCTAGAATTGCCTTGCGTCTTAATCTTTCGATTTATTCTCGCTGATCTGGATAGAATTTTCCGGGTGGGTCGTCTGAACCTTGTGAAATTCAATTCTTTAAAACTCAACTTCTACAACCTGCTCTCCTCTAAGACACCTTCTAATTTCCTATCTCTTTCGACCGACGGTTCTCCTCGTCTCTCCTCGTTGACAATATAAACATCCTTGGCCGTTAACATAAAACAAAAAATGTCTTGGAAACCTCACATCACAACGGTTGCTAGGGTGGCTAAAGAAAAAACTGGGGAGTTCTGTTTAAGAAACGACCTGCGGGAACTTTTTTCCTCTTACAGTTGCTCCCAGCTATGCAAAGGGCCTCATCTGCCTATGTATCGGAGTACTGCTCTTCATATTGCGGGGGGGGGCTCATGGTTCACCGGGCTATTGGATAGGTCCGAGTTAAAGGCCAAAAGGGGCTTATAACTATTCTGTATTTCCAGTTCTTGACCGCTCTATCTTGCAGCGCGATGTTGGTGTTTTATCCTTTTTCTATAGGTACCGCAGCACAGGTGCTCGAGGGAGCTTATCACAAGTTGTTGCCTCCACCTTTACGTCGGCCCTC
>JABUQX010105437.1:10000-17500 GCA_015478945.1 Trachelipus rathkii
TATTATTATTATTATTATTATATTTTGTTAGAATTTCATCAAACTTTTTAGAGAGATACTCTCCTGTGTGTCTCTCATGCAAAGGTTCTGCAGATAAAACTAAGTTTATTTTTCCAAATTCATCACTAATACCATTGCAAGTGAGAGATAAGAGAGACACCTCGGAGGATGTATCGGACCAGGTATCGGTAGTAAATTGTAATTTATTTCCTTTCAGTTGGGCAACAATATTTTGAAGCTGGGCAACAATATTTTGAAATTCTTTCGTGACTGAGGGGTGAATCTTGTTATATACTATGTTCTCATAATAATAGCTCTGTTTAATTTTATATTGTGGGTTGGCTAGCAGCGGCGAGGCGTCCAGTCATCTATTGATGCGGAGATGACAGACCATATGAGATAAAAAATAAATCAATAATTTTTTCAAATTTTATTATTATTTTCATTATATATAAGCCGAGATACTCGAAGTCAATTAATTACTAAATATAAATCAATATTGGGGTGTGCAAATAATAGATCGGTCGTTAATTGTTTATTAAACTGAATGCAAAAGGATAATTGACATGTGACAATCATATAAATTGAATGGTGAATATATGATAAATGGGACAATAGATCGGCATGTAATTATAACTTTAATACACGTTAATCACAGCGCAAATAATATATGACCCTGTCACTAATATATTTAACCTTTATAGCAAAAATGATTTAGACACAAAATCTTCAACACGACTTCCTGCTAAGAGGAGTCGGTACACAATCTCGAATCTTTGTTTGACTCTGTCCCAGGTCGGGCTCTGGCCAATCACATTGAAATGATTTGGCACCTCTCCCGCCTAAATGCGGGGAGATGCTTTAGTTATTTCGCTAGCGCGTTAAGCTTGCTTAGTTACAAGGGAAGTTTTATAAGAAGGATTCACCAATCATTGTTAAGAGATGTACACGGGTGAGGATTGCAAATTTGCCTCGTACATAGGTGCACACTCACTATGACATACATGCAAATGTTTACATAACCGTCCCTACACATGTAAATTTCCGTTTTAGAACTGGTGATCCTCGGAGGCGAAGACATAAGAAGCTCTATAACCATTTGTGAAGAAGATGGTTATTCACTTCTTATTTCTTAACTCTCCCTCCTACAATTTACAATAAATTCAAAGTAAAGTGGAATAAGAAAGAGGAAAACTACTTGAAAGAGAGTAAAGAACTACAATTTGAAATAATACCACAATTTTAACAAATTTTTAATTTGTTCTCGTAATAATTATTATAAGATCGTCTCTACTCTTTTCTTTCACAAGAGACATCTTTACCTGTTTCTCATTTCTCTTTCTTTTTCATTTATTCATTTTTCTTTTCTTTTTCTGATTTGGGGACTTTACAAAGCTGTAACCGATTTACATTCTAAGATTTTTACTACTACTTTATTAAACTTTTATTTATATGGGGCATTTATTATTAGTGTTTTTGACCCACACGATTTTAAGCCACTATATTTAGCCTCAAGCTTCCATATTATATTTGCCTGATTCCTCACTAATAATAGATATTTTGCGTCTTTCATATTTCGGGGAAGGAATATATTTCTATTTCGGAGATTTGTTCTTTTTGCAAGCGGCTTAGCCATCAATCCAGCCAGCTTTTCAATGTAATTGTCATAGCTTATGGGTCTATCTGGCACATCTGTATCCAATAGTCCTCCAGGTATGTTTATATTTTGGCCATACATGAGTTTACTAGCACTAATGCCGCTTTCAGCGATCGGGGCCTGTCGGATGACAAAAAGAACATATGGTAAAATATCGAGCCACTCCTGCTCTCTGATTTCAGGCTCGTGCAACATAGTTCTCATACAACTTAAGAGGGTCTTATGGAAGACTTCCACCTTGGAATTAGCCTGTGGATTATACCTTGCAGTCGTGGTATGGCATGTGCCTAGCAGCCGACACACACTCTCAAACAGATGGGAAGTGTAATTGTCACCATTGTCTGTGACCAAATTATTTGGATACCCAACATGAGGAATTATTTCATTTACCAGCACTTTTACTACTTTTCTTTTGTTATATTTTTAAGTGGGATGGCCCAAAAATAATGAGAATCTATCTACCAGGGTAAATAAGTTCTTATAACCCCGACAAGAGGGTAACTTGAGTATATCCGCATTCATTGTCTGGAACTTATGACTGACTTCTCTATATTTTCCATAGATGGGGTTTATTTTCCTTCCGACCTTGCTTATTTGACATTGTTCACAGGTTCTCACAATATTCTTCACGCGTCTATGCATGCTTTGGAAGGACACAAATTCTGCTTTAACCCTTTCCCTGCTGAGGACGTCAACGTTGTCGGCACGAGTAATTGTCCCTTCCCTGCTGAGGCCGTCAACGTTGTCGGCACGAGTAATTGTCTTTAGTATGACTGATGCCGACTACGTGTCGTCATAAATCGTATTCGTTCTATACGAAGTTCAGCTATGAACTCTTTGGTTTCCTTTCTAAATTTACGTTATATTACATTTATCTTGTGACCTTTGGCAATTTTAAGACCTGTTTGAGCATATAAATCCTGGCCCCGCCTTCGAATGTAGTTAGTATGAACCAAGCGCCTCAGCATCTGAAGAGTTTAAAAAAAACAAAATAAAAAAAAAAAAAAAAAAAAAAAAAAAAAAAAAAAAAAAAAAAAAAAAAAAAAAAAAAAAAAAAAAAAAAATAACAAAAAATAAAAAAAAAAAAAAAAAAAAAAAAAAAAAAAAAAAAAAAAAAAAAAAAAAAACAAAAAAAAAAAAAAAAAAAAAAAATAAAAAAAAAAAAAAAAAAAAAAAAAAAACAAAAAAAAAAAAAAAAAAAAAAAAAAAAAAAAAGAAAAAAAAAAAAAAAAAAAAAAAAAAAAAAAAAAAAAAAAAAAAAAAAAAAAAAAAAAAAAAAAAAAAACAAAAAAAAAACAAAAAATAAAAAAAAAAATGAGTCGATTTTAATGAAAGTTTGGCTTATTATTCTATATTCTGACTTTCATTTTTTATCATTGTATCCCCCTTATCCCCCATCCCAATAACTTTCTTCTATACTTGGGAGCCCCTCAATCTATTCCTTTTCTTTCCTACTCTTTACCCCACCCCCAATGTGTACAAAATTTCTTCATTTTATCTTATGGGCGTTATACTTACTTCCTCTTCAAGAAAGGATTTTCATAATGTCCTCTCTCTCTCTCTCTCTCTCTCTCTATATATATATATATATATATATATATATATATATATATATATATATATATATATATATATATATATATATATATATATATATATATATATATAATATATATATATAATATATATATATAAATAAATAAAAGAAATAGGAAAATATTTGTAAATTTATCGGGAAGCAAATTTATTTTTTTTACAAATTATTATACGGAATTATTTGTATATATACACATAAAATAGTAAATATATATATTATATATATATATATATATATATATATATATAAATATATTATATATATATACATATATATATTGAGAAAAATTTACTTTATATATATTTATATAATTATATATATATGATTATATTAGTATATATTATATATAATATATATATATATATATTAATTATATAATATATATATATATATATATATAAATATATATAAATATATATAAATTTATATATATATACATATATATATATATAATATATATATATATATTATATAAATTATATATATATATATTATATATATATATATTTATATATTATTATATATATATATATATATTAATAATGATAATAATATATACGGAAGCAAAATAAATACACACGCTGACCCAGCACTGACACAGCGAAGATAAATAAATATGAGCGTATTTCTACCGTCATGAGCGGTACACACGCTGACTCAGCTGTCGCGTGAAAGGGTGACTCAGCTGACGCAGTGAAAGGGTTAATGGCAGTCAGACATCGATTTATCCCCAGGATGCCCTGGAAATGGGTTTAATTTTATCACCTCGTCGATATTATCATTTGGTGTAATATTCTGGCATAAATTTTAATGAGATGTCCACGATATTAATTAAAAGTTCTTCTTTTGATACAAAACTTTTGCTTTTATATTAAGAGAGCTTTAGTTTTATCATAATAACAATGGGTTTGTATGTATTTTATCGTTTGTTGATTTATCAGTTTAATACTATTTATAATCTATTTTTTTCCTTTTTTAAAATCGCTTATTAATTCTTTCATGCGCTTAGTGACTAAATTTACCATTTTTATCTCTATTGAATCTTCGCTTTTCCTTATATAAGGCTTCGTTGTACACAGTTGAGTTTCTACATTCATCTAATTAAATTATCTCTATATCTATCCGCTTATCTATCGTGAAGAGGTGATTTATCTAAATTGGAGATTCTTTCCTACCGAAAGAATGTGCCAGTATTTTTGAATGTGGGTCAGGTGTTTTTAAAGGACTGCTTTGGAGGACCCTCGGTCTGTCTTGCGGCTTTGGTGCGTGCTGTCTGGGCTGGTTTTAAATTCCTGTTGACCACCCTTTCATTCAGCTGTAACGGAACATTCCAAATTGCGGTTTAAAAGTTCTCTCCTGTGTCATTTCTCTCGGTCTGTTGTTTTCAGCGCTTCTGATTGGTGAGAGGACGTTTGAGGAACCAATTCATGTTCTCTTTTTGTACATCTCATTGCGCTGACTATTAGCTAGAATTTTGGAGGCCCACGGCCCCTTTCTTCAGGATTGCAATCATTCTTACTCCAATTATTCATTTTCTATGAGGTATACAAGATAATGGGTTATTTTTTAGATGTAATTAAATTTCCATGTTTTTGAATGAGCTGATAAAATTTTAACTGGCGATCTCGCGGCATGTTTTGATTTTTGGAATGATCGACCCGATAATGATACCGAGTTATCAGTTCTTCGAGAAGTGGTTTCTATTGCACAATTCCCGGCCCATAATTGAGATAGCCGTATCTTCAAAAGTTACTTTGTTTCAACAGAAAAAGTAATTTATTTGCATCATCATATTTTCTGTTCCGTTGGGATAAAAACAACAGCTAAAAAATTGCGATGGCCGGCTCTCCTTATCATATGTTAATATTGCGCTTGCAATTGCTACTTGAGTGGCATGCACTATGATCTTTATTGGACCTTCCAAACTAGGATATGTTAAGGTGGAGGCATGTTGGATGGCTTTCTTTGCGTTTTCAAAAGCTTTATCTGCTGGCTCAATATTTTACCTCTTCCTTTGAGTATGTGTTGCACGAAACATGAAATTAGGGAAGTGGCTCAATATTTTACCGTATACTAAAGTATTTCGGTAAAAACCAAGTCGGCCTAAAAAGGCTCTTAACTCTCTTATTGTTTTTGGTCTTGGTCCTTCCAAGATCTCTTTTACTTCGTCATAATTAGGACGCACACCATGAGCATTGATAGTGTAGCCTAAGTAATTGATTTCCCTCTGGCGCCGATTTGACACCTTTAGAAGGGTTTAGGCTAATATATAAGTACTGGAGCCGCTTAAACACCTTTTCAAGGACAATTTTGTGTTCCTCTTTGGTCTTAGTATACACTAAAAAATAATCCATGTACACTTGCGTATTCTCGAGGCCCTGAAGGAGGATGTTGACGAAACGTTGAAATATAAATGGTGACGATTGATAACCCATGGGTAGATTGCAATAGCTAAAATTACCCATATTAGAGGTAATAGTGAAGTATTTTATGCTTTCTTTGTCTAATGGAATTGAGTAGAAGGCCTGCGTCATATCAATCTTGCTGAAATAGTTGCAACCTTGCAAGGAGAATATTGCATCTTGCAAAGTCGGAAGACCGTAAGGTTCCGGTTCAGCCCTTTTATTAAATTCACGGAAGTCTGAAATTAACCTTCAACTCGATTTGTTACTTGTTTTCGATGACTGAAACAGGAAACGAACATTGGAATTTAGTTTCTTATTAACACACCTGTTGCAATCAAATTATTAAATTCAGCTCTTGTTTGATTGTATAATTTATGGGGTATCCTTCTGGCTCTCATAGCTATGGGAGGCCCCTTTATGTTGGCTTTATATGGATATGTATTAGCTAATTCTATTAATATTCTTTCAGGTATGACAGCGTCTTCTTCATTTACCGTTTTATGACCTTCTTTATTTATTAATGTGGAGTTCATGCAGCTCGTTTTCCCTTTATACTTTTTAAATATCTCTCCCCATCTTTCATTTTGTTTACTCTTTATATAATTATTTTCTGTTACATAAGGATTTAGAAATAAATCTTTGTATTCCAATAATAAATCATTATAATAGATAGTACTAATGGGGACATGCGTAGGAGAGGTTGAAAGGGTTGCAGAGGGAGATTTAGGATCTCGGGAAATTTCATGCACAAATTTATTCTTAAAATCATTATTTCTAACTAATTTTATAGTTTTATTTGTTGTGGGGTCTATTAAAATGTCATTTTTAAAGTTTATACCTAAATTATAACGTTTAAGAAATGGCAGACCCAGGATGTTTACCTCTACGTCAGCAATATAGAAATCATCTACATAAAATTTACTCAAATTTATATTAAATTTAATAGTTTTTTCATCATAGATATTAATTTTAGTGTTATTCTCGGCCAGCATATGACCGATAGGAGGCTTTTGCCTTGCCACAGCATCGGCCTGCAAGATGTTAAATATGGATCCTGAGTCAACAATAAGTTCCCTATTATTTAAGATATCATACACCTGATATAATTGCAAGTTACTCATCCCACAAGCTTTCTCTCCGGTGTGGTCTCCGTCAGAAACTTTTTCAATGCGATAGCATTTCTCGTTTTTGAAACTGTTATCGACCACACCTGTCTCATGAGCTTGACCTACCCTTATATCTGGCATAAGATTATATGAAATATTAAAAAAGGTGTAATTATCATGCGGTAATTTTACAGGCCCTAAAAAATCATTTACTGGTACATTACCCTTAATTTCTTGTCGGACACAATTCCTCGGTTTCTGTACATTTATTTTATTTACTAAATCATTTTTATTTGGTTCATATTTTGGTACAGAAAATTGTCGGTACATTTATGTGGTATGATTTTAACACTCTTATTAGAATTAGCATGCAAGTTTTTGATACCACAATCATCGTTATTGTTCACATCTTTATCGTTTATGGTTTCAATATTACTTTTGTTATTTTTGTTATTATTATTATTATTATTATTATTATTATTATTATTATTATTATTATTATTATTATTATTATTATTTATTATTATTATTATTATTATTATTATTATTATTAATTATTATGTATTATTATTATTATTATTATTATTATTATTATTATTATTATGTATTATTATTATTATTATTATTATTATTATTATTATTATTATTATTATTATTATTATTATTATTATTATTATTATTATTATTATTATTATTATTATTATTATTATTATTATTATGTATTATTTTTATTAT
>JABUQX010105437.1:22500-40503 GCA_015478945.1 Trachelipus rathkii
TTTACCATATCAATGAATATGTTGGTATTTTCAATTATCCTAGAGAGAAACTTCTCGTCAAAAAACAAATCGAAATGTTCTAAAAGACTTGCAGCATTTTTGCTTCTGCTTGATGGGCCAGAAATGTGAGGTGTGAGAGGAGGACGCCTTTGGACGCTTCTTCGTCCACGACTATTAGTAGACCAAATGTGATCGTTTTTTCCTCTAAGAGTATTACCTTCTAATTCCAATATTGTCCCTTGTTCTTCTGTAGGGTGCCTCCCACTTGTGTCAGAGGAAGATTTTGTAGGCTTTTCTTGACTCGGTGTTACTCGTATTCTTTTAGAAGGTGGTTCCGGTGCTTTGGTGGGTGTTGATGTTACTAATAGGTTCTCATCCAACTCTATTGTTTCTTCATCTAAATCATGTCCAATAATATCAAAATCATCTAATAAATAGATGTTTTCGTTTTCTTCTTCTCTCGCAATATCAAGCTGGAATAATTCTTTTGTTACCACAGCGACATCTTCTGTACGTTCTTCTTCCTTTTCTAATTCCAGCAAATCTTGAAAATCTAAATTAGTTCCACTTTCATCAAAGATTTTTGAAGTTTCATCAAGAAACATAATAATACTTTCATCTGACCGCAATATTCTAGATGTGGTTGGGTCTTTTTGAAATTTGTCCATTTTTTTTAATATAAATTATAAATTAAATTTCCATTATATATAATATATATATAATATATATATATATATTATATATATATATATTTATAATATATACTATATATATTATTATATAATTATATAATATATATATATATATATATATAATATATATATTATATATATATAACTTGGAATAAACTTATAACATTTCTATAATAATGTACGGAGTAAGAGAGAGAGAGAGAGAGAGAGAGAGAGAGAGAGAGAGAGAGAGAGAGAGAGAGAGAAGAGAGAAGAGAGAGAGAAGAGAGAGAGAGAGAGAAAGAGAGAGAAGAGAGAGAAAGAAAGAAAGGAAGAAAGAAAGAAAGAAAGAAAGAAAGAAAGAAAGAAAGAAAGAAAGAAAGAAAGAAAGAAAGAAAGAAAGAGAGCAAGAGAGAAAAAAAAGAGAAAGAGAGAGAGAGAGAGAGAGAGAGAGAGAGAGAGAGAGAGAGAGAGAGAGATTTTCTGAACGTAGAAAATAAACTTTTCACTTTCACTTATAACTTTACAGGGGTGCTCGACACCCCAAATTTGCTATATCTCAAATAATATCACATCAGAGAGCAAAACGCTACCACACCCCCCCACAGCTGTTCAAACACTGAATTATCATACCATAATAAGGCAATTTTATAGCAACGGGTTCGCTCAGCGTTCAAATATGTCTTACCCCAGCACCCTTTTGGGGTGCCGGACACCCCTGGGGATTACTCCAGGGTTAATACACAGTTTAATTCACGACACTGATCAATATTTGTTTAACACAAATAATATTTTAAGTTTATCACACACACACACACACTGATTTATATTTAGAACAGATTTTGATTCACAGTTATTTTTCACAATTTTTAATTCCAATTTGACGGAGATCAATTACAGGTAATTAACCCATTAATGCCCGAGAGTAAAAAAGTTTGAATTTTTTTATGAAAGGTAAGTATATTGTTAATATTGGTCCCTGGAGTATACTAGATTTTTTTCAGAAGTAAATTCTGAAGATTTCATTGATTTCTAGGCCGTATGATATATCATACGCTGGGAATTAAGGTTTACAAATATATACATTTTTTGGAAAATGAAACCCTGGATGAAAATTTCTTTATTATAACTAATATCTCATATATTGAGGGAAAAGTGTTACTTTTGGTGAAGCATAAGAAAACATGTATCAGGATGAAGCCCTACATTACATTTGACGCAAACAAATTTAGCACATTTGCTACCAATTGCTCCGAATTTGCGTGTCATTTGTATGGACCAGATGATCTTTGCCATCAAATCACTTTACATCATTAACTTGTTTTATTGTTTTAGGCTTAACACTCCGTGGTTTCTGTATATTAGGTGCAGAGAGCAAAGCGATTAAAATTTGTTTTGTGAAAAAAAAAGCGATATAACATCCAAAAATTTATTATGCTTCAATTTAGGCAAAATCGAAATATGGGCCACTACCACTTTTTTGATATAATTCGTATTCTGTAATAAGCCCTCATTTTATGAAGGAGATCAACTCCTCCCATGTGTTTGCTGTATATTTTGACAATATTAGGCTGAGGAACCACCACTACTTGCTTGCGTTCACCTCTCTTCCATCTCTCGCACCTTCCTATTGCAAATATTCCTTTGTCTTTCGAATTCGTTACCGTTGTAACTTAGTCATTGTCATTCCACCTGACGAGTGTGATTCCACTTGCTTTCTCTTCCACTGCATAACGCACTGCACTGCGCTGCATTATATGAATCAGGACGAGTCTCCCAATACATTCTTCATTATGCCATTTTAATATACCCTGGCAATAGAAGGATACCAAAATACTGGTATAGCTCTTCTATAGACTGAGTGATCTGCGGCTCACCCTTCTGAGATGCATATTTGACAGCCTCTTTACAATAATGATTCATTAATTTCTCGGTAAAGTATAATTAAAAATGTCAATGGGTTTACCATTGCTTACCTTGATATTTTTTTATAATTGCTGGCTCTTTCTTTGTTTCACACACCTTATATATTTGAGACGATGTCTTCAACTTTCTAGAAACCCAGTTACGGGACATTTTTTGTCTTTTTATACCAGTTGAAACACACTGTTTTCTCGAAGTACTAGGAAGATCTTCGGGAACTACATCGACATCCACATCAATATCTCTCTTCTTATCTTTACGGATTGCTCGAAGCTCAGCTCGTTGGGACAGTACACCTTTGCCAATATCTCTGATAGTATGTAATGATTCGTCATCACTATTGGCATCATCTTTATCAGAGTCTTGGCCATCGTTGGGTGGAAAAAGGACGACTTCAATCTCTTCTGCTTCATCTATTTCAGAAGCCACACTTTCTGAATGCTCATAACTTTCAAGGATGTTCAATATTTCTTCAGCATCTCTCTCAATATCGAACTTTACTCTGGATGTGATTTACTGGGAAATATATAAAATAATGTAATATTACAGTTTTATATATAGTATATATATATTATATATATATATATATATATATATATATTATATATTATTATATATATATATATATATATATATATATATATATATATATTATATATATATATATTATATAAATTATATATTATATATATTATATATAATAGAGAAAGAAGAAAAAATAGAATGAAAAAGGGTGAGAGAGAAAAGCCTATATAAATATATAATTGTATGTGTTACTTCCCAGCGTATGATATATCATACGCGAGTATAAAATGCAATATAAATTGTTTGAATCTTTATGTTATTCAATATTATCAATTTCATATCAAAGATTAATCATTCCAAATTGATATAAAATATACATTAACTTAGGAACACTTATTTTTTTATAAATATAAATTCAAACCCCACCATAGGTCACCTCTCCTGCACGACAAAAAATTTGTTACCAAGATAAAAGCTTATATTCTTTGTTTAAATGGGGTAAGGATGAAAAAAATGATATGTATCACTAGAAACCTTATTTTTCTGTAAAAAATTGCATAAATTGCATTGAAACATATAGTGGAATATTTTAAATTATTTTTTTAGTAAAGTTGTATATTGCGTATGATTAAACATACGCTGGGCATTAATGGGTTAAAGAATTTACAATGCAAAATTAACCAATAATTTCATCAAATTTTAATATTATTTCCATTATAGATAAGCCGAGATACTCGAAGCTGATTAATTACTAAATATAAATCAATATTGGGGTGTGCAAATGATAGATCGGTCGTTAATTGTTTATTAAACTGAATGCAAAAGGATAATAGACATGTGACAATCATATAAATTTGGGTGTTGCATATATGATAATGGGACAATAGATCGGCATATAAATTAACTTTAACACTCGTTAATTACAGCGCAAATAATATATGACCCTGTCACTAATATATTTGACCTTTATATCAAAGGATTAGACACACACGTCTTCAGGGGACGGCACACAATCCCGATTTTGGCTTGGCGTCTGTCCCAGTTGGGCTCTGGCCAATCACATTTGAATCGTTTGGCATCTCTCCCACCTAAAGTGTGGGGGAGATGCTTTCAACTCTTTCGCTAGCGCTAAGCTTGCTTAGTTACAAGGGAAGTTTTATAAGAAGGATTCACCAATCATTGTTAAGAGATGTACACGGGTGAGGATTGCAAATTTACCTCGTACATAGGTGCACACTCACTATGACATACATGCAAATGTTTACATAACCGTCCCTACACATGTAAATTTCCGCTATAGAATTGGTGATCTTCGGAGTCTGAAGACATAAGAAGCTCTATAACCATTTGTGAAGCAGATGGTTATTCACTTCTTATTTCTTCCATTCTCCTTCCTACATTTTACAATAAATTCAAAGGAAAGTGGAATAAGAAAGAGGAAAACTACTTGAAAGAGAGTAAAGAACTACAATTTGAATAAATACCACATATTTATTCAAATTTGTTCTCGTAATAATTATTATAAGATCGTCTCCACTCTTTCTTGCTCAAGATCCACCTTTCCTTATTTTTTATAGGATTTGTGGTTTTGTGAATTTGAAATTCGAGTTCGCAGCCTTTTCTTGAAATTTTACCTCTCTTGCCGGAGGATTCCTGGGCAGAGAGTATCTGAGTGAGATTTTTCTTCTGATTCTTAATAATTATTTATTTTGACTCATATCTGACTGAAGAACATCTCAACAGGCCGGGTTTATATATCATTTCACTTCGGACTTATTGCTAAAATTTTTTCTCGCGCAAATCTTAGCATAAGTAAGAACATAAATTAAAATTTTTACAAAGTTATAATGGAGTGCTACATTACTTCCTGCGCTAAACACGGAGTGAGGAAGTATGTTATAATAATTATACAATAAATAATAACTAAAAATACATAAAATTAAAGTACTTTTTCAAATGAAAGCATGGTCTAATTATGTCGAAGACATAATCAGACATTACAACACTTTGAAGGCAAAAAATAGTATACATGAAATTTGAGAATATTCAAATACGAGCATAACTTGTTACTCCGAAAATCTAAACATATATACAAGTATTTGAATACATATAAATACAATTGTTATATATACAGAAAATAAAAGATGCATTCAAACACAAGCATATTTGGTTATAACCGTTAGATATAAAAAAACATACAAACATTTAAATGCATAAAAAAGTACAAAAATGTTAATACATAATAATTATTATGAAACAAATGAATTATTCACAAGTTAAATAGCCACATTGATCCGTCAAATCCAAGGAAAGGTCCAGTAATAAGACGTTTCTAACGTATCCATGATTTGACCAATGCGCAACGTAGTTTCAAAGTTTGTAGTTACGAGAGAAACACTGCTTGACATATGTAGAGATGAAGTTGCTTGAAGTTTAGGTGGTTTATTGGAAAAATTTCTTCATACATAAAAGGGAGAGGTCACAGAACCATTTAGAATTCGAAAAGGAATCAAAGGTTCGTAGTGGAATCAAAAATGAGTTTCTGCCCATTATCCAAACTTAAAATGATGAAAGAAATCCATACCGTAAAGGAAGTTACATATGTAGAGGCGAAGTTGCTTGAAAATTTCGTTAAGTCCTTTATTTGAAAAAATTTCTTTATACATAAAAGGGAGCAGGTCACAGAATCATTTAGAATTTTCGAAAAAGGAATCAAAGTTCGTAGTGGAATCCAAAACTGAATTATCTGCCCATAATCCAAACTTAAATGATGAAAGAAATCCATGATGAAAAGGAAGTTTTCTATGTTTAGCGATGATCCTCGAACTGTGATAGTTGTGAAAATATGAAGACCATAATCCAAAATTAAAAATGAAATTTAAGTTCGTTTGTATAATGTTCGTTTGCTTGATTCATTTTCTCCGAGTTTCTGATTGGGATTTTGTTGTAGTTTTTTCTCTTTCTTCATTTTGTTTGTTTTTTTTTAGAGGCGTTGATTGAAGTTCTTGGTGTTCTTCTCCGGGTTCACCAATTATATAGGGTAAAACTTGCTGAGTTCTTTTAAGGCAAGCACCCTATATAAGAGGTATGGTAATTTTAAAATCCATATTTGAGTTGATGCTTTTATTAAACATAAAATGAGATATTCAATAAAGTAATTGAAATAAAAGTCCCTTTGTTGAGTACTCCTCTTAGTGCTATTGTAGTCACAGCCCTTATCCAGCGGTTTTCCACCCTATTTTTGTGCGGGGATTTGTGTTTGTGATTGAAATTTCGCAGTCCGCAGCCTTTTCCTTGAAATTTACCTCTCTTGCCGGGAGGATTCCTGGAGAGAGTATCTTTGAGTGAGATTTTTCTTCTGATTCTTAATAATTAATTTTATTTGACACTCAATATCTGACTGAAGAGCATCTCAACAGGCCGGGTTTAATATATCATTTCACTTCGACTTATGCTAAAATTTTGCTCCGCGCAAATCTTAGCATAAGTACCAACATAAATTAAATTTTTTACAAAGTTATAATGGTAGTGCTACATTACTTCCTGCGCTAAAAACGGAGTGAGATAGTATGTTATAATAATTATACAATAAATAATAACTAAAATACATAAAAATTAAAGTACTTTTCAAATGAAAGGCATGTCTAATTATGTTCACGAAGAACATAATCAGACATACAAACATTTGAAGGCCAAAAAATAGATACATGAAATTTGAAGATATTCAAATACGAGCATAACTGGTACATCCGAAGATCTAAACATAATATACAAGTATTTGAATACATATTAAATACAATGTTATATATACAGAAAATAAAAAGATGCATTCAAACACAAGCATATCTTGGTTATATCCGTTAGATATAAACAACATACAAACATTTAAATGAACATAAAAGTACAAAAAATGTTATACATAATAATTTATTGATAGAAACAATGAATTATCAACAAGTTTAAATAGGCGCCACATTGATCGAAACGTCAAATTCAAGGAAAAGGTCAGTATAAGACGTTTCTAACGTAATCCATGATCTGACCAAATTGCGCACGGTAGTTTTTTCAAAATGTTGTAGTTACGAGCGGTAAACATGCTTGCATATGTAGAGATGAAGTTGCTGAAGTTTAGGTGGTTTATTGGAAAAATTTCTTCATAATAAAAGGAGAGGGTCACAGGAACCATTTAGAATGTTCGAAAAGGAATTCAAAGTTTCGTAGTGGAATCCATAAAATGAATTTTGCCCATAATCAAACTTAAAATGATGAAAGAAATTCCATACCGTTAAGGAAGTTACATAGTTAGAGGGCGAAGTTGCTTTTGAAATGTTCGTTAGTCCTTTAACTTTTGAAAAATTTCTTTTTTATACATAAAAGGGAGCGGTCACAGAATATTTAGAATTCGAAAAAGGAATCAAAAGTTCGTAGTGGAAATCCAAAAATGAATTTCTGCCCATAATCCAACTTAAAATGATGAAAGAAATCCATGATGAAAAGGAAGTTTGCTATGTTTAGCGATGAATCCTCGAACTGTGATAGTTTTGAAAAGATGAAGACCATAATCAAAATTAAAAATGAAAAATTTTAAGTTCGTTTTGATAATGTTCGTTTGCTTGATTCATTTTTCCGAGTTTCTGATTGGGATTTTGTTATTGTAGTTTTTCTTTTTCTTCATTTTGTGTTTTTTAGAAGGCGTTGATTGAAGTTCGTGTTCTACTCCGGGTTCACCAATTTATATAGGGCAAACTTGCTGAGTTCTTTTAAGAGCAAGGCACCCTATATAAGAGGATGGTAAATTTAAAAATCCATATTTTGAGTTGATGCTTTTATTTAACATAAAAAGATGAGATATTCAATAAAAGTAATGAAATAAAAGTCCCTTTCTGTTGAGATACTCTCTTCTTAGGCGAATTTGGTAGTCACAGCCCTTTTCCAGCGCTTTTCCACCCTATTTTTGTGCGAGGATTGTGTTTGTGATTGAAATTCGAGTCGCAGCTTTTCTTTTTGAATTTACCTCTCTTGCCGGAGGATTCTGGAGAGAGTATATTGAGTGAGGATTTTCTTCTGATTCTTAATAATTAATTTTATTTGACTCATATCTGACTGAAGAGCATCTCAACAGGGCCGGGTTTATATATCATTTCACTTCGATTATGCTAAAATTTTGCTCGCGCAAATCTGAGCATAAGTACGAACATAAATTAAATTTTTACCAAAGTTATAAATGGAGTGCTATATATATATATATATTATATATACTATATATTATATATATATATATATATATATATATATATATATATTATATATATATATATATATATATATATTATATTATATATATATATATATATCATATATTTATATATATATTATATATATTATATATATATATATATAGTTATATATATTTATAATATAATAATATATTATATATATAAATATATATATGATATATATATATTATAATATATTATATAGACTTGCTAAGTTGGTGCTTCTTTTATGAGCAAGCACCCCTATATAAGAGGATGGTAAATTTAAAAATCCATATTTGAGTTGATGCTTTTATTTAACATAATTAGAGATATTCAATAAAAAGTAATGAAATAAAGTCCCTTCTTGTTGAGATACTTCTTTCCTTTGGCGAATTGGTTAAGTCACAGCCCTTTCAGCGGTTTTCCACCTATTTTTGTGCGAGGATTTGTGTTTGTATGAAATTCGAGTCGCAGCCTTCTCCTTAAAATTTACCTCTCTTGCCGGGAGGATTCCTGGAGAGAGTATTTCTTGAGTGAGATTTTCTTCTGATTTTTTAATAATTTAATTTTATTTGAAATTATGAAATCTGTCAGAGGCATCTCAAACAGGCGGTTTTATATATCATTTCATTCGACTTATGCTAAAATTTTATGCTGCGCAAATCTTAGCAGAAGTACGAACATAAATTAAAATTTTTACAAAAGTTATAATGGAGTGCTACATTACTTCCTGCGCTAAAAACGGGAGTGAGGAAGTATGTTATAATAATTATACAATAATAATAACTAAAATACAAAAAGTTAATTAGTTTTCAAAAATTGAAATGCATCACCTATTTATGTCCGAAGACATAATCAGACATACAAACATTTTGAAGGCAAAAATAGTATACTGAAATTTTGAAGAAATATTCAAATACCAGCATAACTGGTTACATCCGAGGATCTAAACATATATACAAGTATTTGAATAAATATAAATACAATGTTATATATACAGAAAATAAAGGGGGCATTCAAACACAAGCATATTTGGTTATATCCGTCAGATATAAAAAAACATACAAACATTTAAATTGATAAAAATAAAAATGATATTATATAACATTTGTATTATATGTATTCAAATACTTGTATATATGGTTTAGATCTTCGGAATGTAACCAGTTTGCTCGATTTGAATATTCTTCAATTTCATGTATACTATTTTTTGCCTTTCAAATGTTTGTTTATGTCTGATTATGTTCTTCGGACCATAATTAGGGACATTCTTCATTGAAAAGTTACTTTAATTTTATGTATTATTAGTTTATTATTTATTGTATAATTATTATAACATCTTTCTCACTCCGTGTTTAGCGCAGGAAGTAATGTAGTACTCCATTATAACTTTGAAAAATTTTAATTTATGTTTACTTATGCTAAGATTGCGCGAGCAAAATTTTAGCATAAGTCGAGAAAATGATATATAAACCCGGCCTGTTGAGATGCTCTTCAGTCAGATATTGAGTCAGATTAAAACAATTATTAAGAATCAGAAGAAAATCTCACTCAAGATACTCTCTCCAGAAATCCTCCCGGCAAGAGCGATAAATTTCAAGGAAAAGGCTGCGACTCGAATTTCAATCACAAACACAAATCCTCGCACAAAAATAGGGTGGAAAACGCGCTGGAAAGGGCTGTGACTACCAATCCAACTAACAAAGAGTATCTCAACAGAAGGACTTTTATTCATTACTTTTTGAATATCTCATTTTATGTTAAATAAAAGCATCAACTCAAATATGGATTTTTAAATTTACCATCCTCTTATATAGGGTGCTTGCTCATAAAAGAAGCCACCAATTTAGCAAGTTTTACCTATATATATATATATATATTATATATATATAATATTTTTATATATATTATATATATATATATTATATATATATATATATATATATATATATTATAATAGTATAATATTATATATATATAAATATATATATAGATATATATTATATTATATATATTAATATATATATATATATATATATATATATAATATATATATATATATATTATATTATATATTATATATATATATTATATATATATAGCACTCCATTTATAACTTTGTAAAAAATTTTAATTTATGTTCGTACTTATGCTAAGATTTTGCGCGAGCAAAATTTTTAGCAGCATATGTCGAAGTGAAATGATATATAACCCGCCTGTTGAGATGCTCTCAGTCAGATATTGAGTCAAATAAAATTAATTATTAAGAATCAGAAGGAAAATCTCACTCAAGATTACTCTCTCAGGAATCCTCCCGCCAAGAGGAGGTAAATTATAAAAGGAAAAGGCGGCGACTCGAATTTCATCACCAAACACAAATCCTCGCACAAAAATAGGGTGGAAAACGCGCTGGAAAAGGGCGTGACTACCAATTCCCTACGAAGAGAGAGTTTCTCAACAGAAGGGACTTTTATTTCATTACTTTTATTGAATATCTCATTTTATGGTTAAATAAAAGCATCAATCAAATATGGATTTTTAAATTACCCATCCTCTTATATAGGTGTTTGCTCTTAAAAGAACTCACAAGTTTTACGCCTATATAATTTGTGGAACCTGGAGTAGAACACCCAGAACTCAATCAACGCCTTCTAAAAAAACAAACAAAATGAAGAAAAAGAAAACTACAATAACAAAATCCCAATCAGAACACTCGGAGAAAATGAATCAAGCAAACGAACATTATCATTACGAACATTAATTTTCAATTTTTAATTTTTGGATTTAGGTCTTCATATTTTCACAACTATCACAGTTCGAGGATTCATCGCTAAACATAGCAAACTTCCTTTTCATCATGGATTTCTTTCATCATTTAAGTTAAGTTTGGATTATGGGCAGAAATTTATTTTTTGGATTCCACTACGAACTTTGATTCCTTTTCGAATTCTAATGGTTCTGTGACCTCTCCCTTTTATGTATGAAGAAATTTTTCAAATAAAGGACCTAAATTTTAAGCCAACTTCGCCTCTACATATGTAACTTCCTTTACGGTATGGATTTTCTTTCATCATTTTAAGTTTGGATTAGGGGCAGAAATTCATTTTTGGATTCCACTACGAACTTTGATTTCCTTCGAATTCTAAATGGTTCTGGACCTCTCCCTTTATGTATGAAGAAATTTTTTCCAATAAAGGACCTAAATTTCAAGCAACTTCTTCTCTACATATGTCAAGCAAATGTTTCTCTCGTAACTACAACTTTTGAAAACTACGTGCGCATGGTCAAATCATGGATACGTTAGAAACGTCTTTACTGGACCTTTCCTTGGATTTGACGGTTCGATCAATGTGGCCATTAACTTTGGAATAATCAATTGTTTCATATCAATAATTATTATGTTTTAACATTTTTGTATTTTTATGTTTTTAATGTTTGTTATGTTTGTTTTTTATCTTAACGGATATAACCAAATATTCTTGTGTTTGAATGCATCTTTTATTTTCTGTATATATTAACATTGTATTTTATATGTATTCATACCTTGTATTATATGTTTAGATCTTCGATGTAACCCAGTTTTATGCTCGTTTTTGAATATTCTTCAAATTTTCATGTATACTATTTTTGCCTTCAAAAGTTTGTATGTCTACTTATGTCATTCGGACATTAATTAGACATGCTTTTTCATTGAAAGTACTTTAATTTTATGTATTTTAGTTATTAATTATTGTATAATAATTATTATAACATACTTCTCACTCCGTGTTTAGCGCAGAAAGTAATGTAGCACTTCCATTATAACTTTTTGTAAAATTTTTAATTTTATGTTCGTACTTATGCTAAGATTTTGCGCGAGCAAAATTTTAGCACATAAGTCGAGTGAAATTGAATATATAAACCCGGCCTGTTTGAGATGCTCTTCAGTCAGATATTGAGTCAGATTAAATTATTAAGAATCAGAAGAAAATCTCACTCAAGATACTCTCTCCAGGAATCCTCCCGGCAAGAGAGGTAAATTTCAAGGAAAAGGCTTCGATTCGAATTTCAATCACAAACACAAATCCTCGCACAAAATAGGGTGGGAAACGCGCTGGAAAGGTTGTGACTACCAATTCGCCTAAGAGAGAGTATCTCAACAGAAGGACTTTTTATTTCATTACTTTTAGGAATATTTCTCATTTTATGTTAAATTAAAAGCATCAACTCAAATATGGATTTTTAAATTTACCATCCTATATAGGGTGCTTGCTCTTAAAAGAACTTCAGCAAGTTTTACCCTATATAATTGGTGAACCTGGAGAGAACACCCAAACTTCAATCAACGCCCTTCTAAAAAACAAACAACAATGAAGAAAAAGAAAAACTACAATAACAAAATCCCAAATCAGAAACTCGGAGAAAATGAATCAAGCAAACGAACACATTATCAATACGAACCTTAAATTTTTCATTTTTAATTTTGGATTATGGTCTTCATATTTTCACAACTATCAAGTTCGAGGATTCATCGCTAAACATAGCAAACTTCCTTTTCATCATGGATTTCTTTCATCATTTAAGTTTGGATAATGGGCAGAAATTCATTTTTTGGATTCCCACTACGAACTTTTGATTCCTTTTCGAATTCTAAATGATTCTGTGACCGCTCCCTTTTATGTATGAAAGGAATTTTTCAAATAAAGGACTTAACGAAATTTCAAGCAAACTTCGCCTCTACATAATGTACACTTCTTTTACGGTTTATGGATTCTTTCATCATTTTTAGTTTGGATATATGGGCAGAAATTCATTTTTGGATTCCACTTCGAACTTTGATTCCTTTTCGAATTCTAAAATGGTTCTTGTGACCTCCTTCCCTTTATGTATGAAGAAATTTTTCAATAAACCACCTAAACTTCAAGCAACTTCATCTCACATATGTCAAGCAATGTTTTCTCTTCGTAACATACAACTTTGAAACTCGTGCGCATGGTCAAACTCATGGATACGTTAGGAAACGTCTTTATACTGGGACCTTTCCTGGATTTTGACGGTATCGATTCATTGTGGGCCTATTTAACTTGTGAATAATTCAATTTTTTTATTATCAATAATTATTATGTATTTAAAATTTGTACTTTTATGATTTTTAAATGTATTGTTTATGTTTGTGTTATATCTAACGGATATTATAACCAAATATGCTTTTGTTTAAATGCACCTTTTATTTTCTGTATAATTATAACATTTGTATTTATATGTATTCAAATACTTGTTATATATGTTTAGATCTTGGGATGTAACCAGTTATGCTCGGATTTGAATATTCTTAATTTCATGTATACTATTTTGCCTTCAAATGTTTGTATGTCGATTATGTCTTCGGACATTAATTAGAATGCTTTTCATTGAAAAGTACTTTAATTTTATGGTATTTTGGTTATTTTATTTATAATTATTATATAAATACTTCCTCACTCCGTGTTTAGCGCAGGAAGTAATGTAGCATTCTCAATTATAACTTTGTAAAAATTTTAATTTATGTTCTACTTATGCTAAGATTTGCGCGAGCAAAATTTCTAGATAAGTCGAATGTGAAATGATATATAACCGGCCTGTTGGAGATGCTCTTCAGTCAAGATATATGAGGTCAAACTAAAAATTAATTATAAGAATCAGAAGAATCTACTCAAGATTACTCTCTCCAGGGACCTCCGGCAAGGAGGTAAATTCAAGGGAAAAGGGCGACTCGAATTTCAATTCCAAAAACAAATCCTCGCAAAAAATTTAGGGTGGAAAACGCGCTTGGAAAGGGCTGTTGACTACCAATTCGGCCTAAGAAGAGAGGTATCTCAACAGAAGGGACTTTTATTTCATTACTTTATTGAATATCTCATTTTATGTTTAAATAAAAGCATCAACTCAAATATTGGAATTTTTAAATTCCATCTCTTAATATAGGGTGCTATGCTCATAAAAGAAGCACACCAACTTAGGCAAGTCTTACCCTATATAATATATATATTATATTATTATATTTATATATTTATATATATATTAATATATATTATAGTATTATATATATATATATATATAGCGGAAATTTACATGTGTAGGGTCGGTTATGTAAACATTTGCATGTATGTCATAGTGAGTGTGCACCTATGTACGAGGTAAATTTGCAATCCTCACCCGTGTACATCTCTTAACAATGATTGGTGAATCCTTCTTATAAAACTTCCCTTGTAACTAAGCAAGCTTAACGCGCTAGCGAAAGAGTTGAAAGCATCTCCCCCACACTTTAGGTGGGAGAGATGCCAAACCCTTCAAATGTGATTGGCCAGAGCCCGACTGGGACAAAGCCAAGCTAAAATCGGGGATGTGTGCCGTCACCTCTTAGCAGGAGGACGTGCAGAGACCTGTGTCTCAAATCCTTCTGATATAAAGGTCAAATAATATTAGTGATAGAGGTCATATATTATTTGCGCTGTAATTAACGTGTGTTAAAGTTAATTTATATGCCGATCTATTGTCCCATTATCATATATTCAACATTCCATTTATATGATTGTCACATGTCAGTTATCATTTTGCATTCAGTTTAATAAACAATTAACGACCGATCTATCATTTACACACCCCAATATTGATTTATATTTAGTAATAATCAGCTTCGAGTATCGATTTTAAAATTATACCTAACTCAAATTTTAGTCTTTATATAAAAACTTTAAATTAATGAAGCATTAACCCATTAATGCCCAGCGTATGTTTAATCATACGCAATATACAACTTTACTAAAAAAATAATTTAAAATATTCCACTATATGTTTCAATGCAATTTATGCAATTTTTTACAGAAAAATAATGTTTCTAGTGATACATATCATTTTTTTTATCATTACCCCATTTCAACAAAGAATATAAGCTTTTATCTTAGTAACAAATTTTTTGTCGTGCAGGAGAGGTGACCTATGGTGGGTTTTGAATTTATATTTATAAAAAAATAAGTGTTCCTAAGTTAATGTATATTTTATATCAATTTGGAATGATTAATCTTTGATATGAAATTGATAATATTGAATAACATAAAGATTCAAACAATTTATATTGCATTTTATACTCGCGTATGATATATCATACGCTGGGAAGTAACACATACAATTATATATTTATATAGGCTTTTCTCTCTCACCCTATTTCATTCTATTTTTTCTTTCTTTCTCTATATATATATATATATATATATATATATATATATATATATATATATATATATACTATATATATATATATATATTATATATATATTATTATATATTATATATATATATATATATATTATAATTATAATAATATATATTAATAAAACTGTAATATTATTAATTATTTTATATTTTCCCCAGTAAATCACATCCCAGTGTTAAGTTCGATATTTGGGAGATGCTGAAGAATATTGAACATCCTTGAAAGTTATGAGCATTCAGAAAGTGTGGCTTCTGAAATAGATGAAGCAGAAGAGATTGAAGTCGTCCTTTTTCCACCCAACGATGGCCAAGACTCTGATAAAGATGATGCCAATAGTGATGACGAATCATTACATACTATCAGAGATATTGGCAAAGGTGTACTGTCCCAAAGAGCTGAGCTTCGAGCAATCCGAAAGATAAGAAGAGAGGGATATTGATGTGGATGTCGATGTAGTTCCCGAAGATCTTCCTAGTACTTCGAGAAAACAGTGTGTTTCAACTGGTATAAAAAGACAACAAATGTCCCGTAACTGGGCTTCTAGAAAGTTGAAGACATCGTCTCAAATATATAAGGTGTGTGAAACAAAGAAAGAGCCAGCAATTATAAAAAATATCAAGGTAAACAATGGTAAACCCATTGACATTTTTAAATTATACTTTACTGAGGAAATTATGAATCATATATGTAAAGAGGCTGTCAAATATGCATCTAGAAGGGTGAGCCGCAGATCACTCAGTCTAAGAAGACTATACAGTATTTGGTATCCTTCTATTGCAGGGTATATTAAAATGGGCATTAAATGAAGAATGGTATTGGGAGCTTCGGTCCTGAATTTTCATATAATGCAGCGCAGTGCAGTGCGTTATGCAGTGGAAGAGAAAGCAAGTAGAATCACACTCGTCAGGTGGAATGAGAATGACTAAGTTACAACGGTAACGAATTCGAAAGACAAAGGAATATTTGCAATAGGAAGTTGCAAGAGATGGAAGAGAGGTGAACGCAAGCAAGTAGTGGTGGTTCCTCAGCCTAATATTGTCAAAATATACAACAAACACATGGGAGGAGTTGATCTCTTTGATAAAATGAGGGCTCATTACAGAATACGAATTAGATCAAAAAAGTGGTATTGGCCCATATTTCAATTTTACCTAAATGGAAGCACAATAAATTTCTGGATGTTATATCGCTATGTTTATAAGGGGATTCCTCTCTTAGAATTCACAAGACAAATTTTAATCGCCTTGCTCTCTGCACCTAATATACAGAAACCACGGAGTGTTAAGCCTAAAACAATAAAACAAGTTAATGATGTAACGCGATTTGATGGCAAAGATCATCTGGTCCATATAAAAGACACGCAAAGGAAGAACAATGTGTGGCAAATGTGCCAAATTTGTGTGCGTCAAATGTAATGTAGGGCTTCATCCTGATACATGTTTTCTTATGCTTCACCAAAAGTAACACTTTTCCCTCAATATATGAAATATTAGTTATAATAAAGAAATTTTCATACAGTGTTTCATTTTCCAAAAATTGTATATATTTGTAAACCTTAATTCCCAGCGTATGATATATCATACGGCCTAGAAATCAATGAAATCTTCAGAATTTACTTCTGAAAAAAATCTAGTACACTCCAGGGACCAAAATTACCAATATACTTAGCTTTCATAAAAAAATTCAAACTTTTTTACTCGCGGGCATTAATGGGTTAAATAATTTTTACCAAAAATTTATTTTATTATTGTGTAAAATAACTGAATATTTAAACATTTTAGATACATAATACTGTATGTATGAAAAACATAAAGTATTATTTGTGTGAAATAAATATTGATCAGTGTCGTGAATTAAACTGTGTATTAACCCTGGAGTAATCCCCAGGGGTGTCCGGCACCCCAAAAGGGTGCTGGGGTAAGACATATTTGAACGCTGAGCGAACCCGTTGCTATAAAATTGCCTTATTATGGTATGATAATTCAGTGTTTGAACAGCTGTGGGGGGGTGTGGTCGCGTTTTGCTCTCTGATGTGATATTATTTGAGATATAGCAAATTTGGGGTGTCGAGCACCCCTGTAAAGTTATAAGTGAAAGTGAAAAGTTTATTTTCTACGTCTCAGAATAATCTCTCTCTCTCTCTCTCTTCTCTCTCTCTCTCTCTCTCTCTCTCTCTCTCTCTCTCTCTCTTTCTCTTTTTCTCTCTTGCTCTCTTTCTTTCTTTCTTTCTTTCTTTCTTTCTATCTTTCTTTTCCTTTCTTTCTTTTCTTTTTTCTTTCTATTTTTTCTTTTCTTTCTTTCTTATTTCTTTCTTTCTCTCTCTCTTCTCTCTCTCCTCTCTCTCTCTCTCTCTCTCTCTCCTCTCTCTCTCTCTCTCTCTCTCTTCTCTCTCTCT
>JABUQX010105438.1:0-2500 GCA_015478945.1 Trachelipus rathkii
TCCACACAGTCGGAATCTAACCCTCTCTAATCTAACCAATCTTTTTGCCTTTTGTCTGAGACCCAGATGGACTAACGAATTCATACCATCCTACAACCCTGCGTAATCAATATATAATCTCCAATCTATAATTATTTCAAATAATTTCACCGTCTAAAGGTGGAATATGTGAAGGCCTATCGCTAAAAACTAATAGGAAGCACTTAAATCCCTATTTCATCTCTGCTGGGCAAATCATTTTAAACTACTATACAAACGTTATCCTTCGCTCGTATACTTCTTCTTCTTTGAATTCTTCATAATCTCATCGATTACATTCATGAATAGTTCTAATTCCACCTTAATTCTTTTCACTCACTTCACTAAACAATAATCTTGTGCTTCTGCTAACTTCTGTTCTCCCTTCATTGGTTCTCGGCTATCACTCCTCGTCCTCGATTACTGTCAACAGTCTCAGCAAACCCTTTCAACGATACTGTGGGCGCCTTACACTCTAATTGTAAACTTAATTTCCACCCTACTCGGTTAACTATCCTCTTACTTCACTCACTCTCTCAACAGACTGCTTTAACATATAATCATTGTCACTTAATTTCACAATACGGGCATAGCCTTGTCCTCTATTTAGGAGGACCTTATACAATGTAACATAAACACTCGGAATGTTGGGAAGCCCATCCACTGCTCATACTACCCGATTTAGAGTGGGGAGGAGGCCCGAATCGTTCAAGCTAACACATCCTTCTTTTCAAGATCTGAGTCAACTAATTTAAAGAACCCACATCACATTCCGGATCGTCCTAACAACAATTCTTGAACACACTTGCACCTGATGTTTCACCCACTAGTCACCTTCTCTCTTAAAATATCACCACTTCGCTCCTATCGGTAAATCTGACCAAAACCACAACCTTATATCTCTTTAATTTTAATACTTTTCTCCAACAGCTCCATCCTGCCCTACTCGTTTTTTCTTGCACTTTTGATCGGGCCGATGGGGGCATTGCGTTGCTCTAACGCTAAACTATAATTGGAATGAACTGCTTTCTCTGGTGACGCTTCGACTTCTGCCGTTAAGGTAGGAGCTGTAATCGTTGATGGGATGAGCAGGTTCATTCCTTCTTCGACTAAATCTTTCTATCCTCATAATAAATGGTTCGATCGTGCTTGTTCTCTGGCCATGTCAGGCTAGAGAAAGTGGCTATCGTCAATGGAAAATGTCTCGTTCTCCTATCACTCTTGCTAATTCCATTCTGCTAGAAATCGTTGCAGGGATACTCCTTGACGAGCCAAAGCGGACATTCATTAAACGAAAGTGCGCTAAACACTCCTTGGTTCTCCTACTGACAAATCCTTTTGGCCTCTTAGCCAAAAAACATCTCTAAACTTCTGTAAATCTTCTATTCCTCCTCTTAATTCGCTCTGATGGTGTTGTTGACTGAATTCATCTCAACTGAAAAGGCGCAATCTCTTCGGCCTCCTATTTCCTCTAACTAACTCACCCTGGACGATTCTGGCATTCCTCATCCTCCTCCTACTCTCTCCTCCAGGTGTCCTATGCCTTTGCCTGTGATTACATTCCATCGGGTGCATGGTCTCCTGAAATCTACGAACGTTAGGAAAGCGGGGTGGACCGGATGGCATTCCTCCCCGATTTTGAGGGAGTGTGCTTCCGTGCTATCCACGCCGCCCCTCGTTCAACTATATTTCTCTATGTCTCAATACTAACACTTTCCCTCATGTTGGAAGCACGCACATGTCCAAACCTATTCCGAAAAAAGGAAGCCGCTCTGATGCTTTCATACTATCGCCCTATAGCTCTTACTTTGTATTCAATCTAAGATCTTTGAAACTCTTCTCAACTCTCATTATTCTTAGATCATCTGGAATCTCATTCACTTTCTTTCCGATCGCCGTAACGGCTTCGGCGCTCGAAGGTCCTACTGGCGATATACAATATCTTTCCTGATTTATGTTTTCCGCCCTTAGGAACTACGGGGACTTGCGTGGTGGCGCTTGAACATATCCGAAGCATTTGACCGGGTATGGCAGCGTCACTGCTCTCCAGCTCCTCCCTTGGGTTTTCCTCCTTCCCTTTGCTTTTACTTATGTCTAAGTTTTCTTTCAAATCGCTCCAATACCGGCTGTTGTTGATGGGGCGACTGTCCTTCTTCCTTTTCTGTTAATAAGTGGTGTTCCTCAGGGTTTTCTGTCTTATCTCCTACTTTATTCCTAGCTTTTTCATTAATGATCTTCTCAACTCTGCACATCTAACTCTATTCACTCATATGCCGATACTCGACCCTTTTATTTCTTCAACTCATTTCAATGCTGCTCCTTTTTTACTTCTAGAATTGCCTCTCGTCTTAATCTTTCCGATTCTATTCTCGCTGATCTGGATAGAATTCCCGGGTGGTGGGCTCGTCTGAACCTTGTGAAATTCAATTCTTTAAACTCAACTTCTGCAAATCTCCCTCTCCAAGACACCTTCCAACTTTCT
>JABUQX010105438.1:12500-17759 GCA_015478945.1 Trachelipus rathkii
GATAATTGTTTTAAATACTGTAGTAGACCCAAGATACTAATTGACTTTATTTTGTAATGAAATAAAAGAATTGAGTAGAAAATGGATGCTTTAAGAAATATGCAAATAATTGAGGGTAGAAATTGATAATAGTAGTAGCAGTACAGAAGAAGGTTCAGGCGATGAGTCATTTTCAGAAACGAGCATTATCTACAATAAACTTAGATTTGCCAAGTACCTCAAAATCATCAGGAGCATTAAGAAAAGAAATTACTGCAAAGTTACTTAGTTTTTATAAGTTTGAAGAAAGTGAAAGTGACAGCGAGTCAGTTAGTGTAAAAAAGAAAAAAAGAAAATCAGTGGCTCTTCAAAAGGTGAAGTTCTAAAAGAAATTGAATTTTTTTTTTACCAGAAAAATCAATTTCTAATCTGGGAAAAGAAGAATTCTTTAATTGGTGCTGGTGGAAAGTGAACAAAGCTAAGTTCCCAAATATAGCAGTACTAGCTCAAACATTACTCTCCTTTCCAGTCTCTTCCATATATTAAGAGAAATTATTTTAATTTTCAAAAGCAGGAAATATTTTTGGAGAAAAACGTTTAAAAAATATTGCTCAATACTGATGAACAGTTTTCTTTTACTTCACCACAATTCAGCAATATTTTCAAAAGTGTTTAAGGAAAGTTAATTAAGGAAAGTAATTCCGGTTCCGGCCGGAAATCCCCCCCGGAACAGGAAAAAAATGTCAAATTCCAGCCGGAATTCCGGTACACCTCTAATATATATATATATATATATATATATATATATATATATATACTATATAATATATATTATATATATATATATATATATAATATATATAATAATAAATATACACATACTATATATAAAATTATTATAAAAATTTATATTTAAAATTATAATAAAAATTATTTTTTATTTATAATTATATATATATAATTTAATAAATATTTATATATATTATATAGTCTCTTTATATATATATATATATATATATATATATATATATATATATATAACCAACCTGAGAACTTTGTTGATAGCAGTAATTTTCTAAATCTAATTCTTCTTCTTTAATTTCAATTTCTGATTTGATATCCATTTTTTATTTATTTTAACAAAAATATATTTCTAATAATTAACACACTGTAAACAGAATAAAATATATATATATATATATTTCCTAAATATTTGCATTAAAATTTAATTCAAAGTCTTCAAGAATAAACATGTCAAATATTTCCATAATTTCTAAGTTCTGGCTGAACGTACTTCTTACTTCTACTCTATTGAAATTAAAAAGACAAAACCTTTCAATACCCAAAAAATCAAAAACTACATATTTTAGTCTAAAAAAAATAATTTCTATAGCTACCCCATTCATAACAAGGACCTAAACCGAGACCTAACCTATTTGGATCAACGTTATTAGTTCAGGTTATAAGATTTGTTAAGTACTGTATATAGATTTACCGTCTATATTTAACAAAAAGTACAACCTAAACTGAGACCTAACCTAAATAAATCATGGTATTGGTGTTTTACAGTCTTTTGTTTACATTTATTCTTAATTTTAATGAATTTGAAGTAATGTGGGTCTACCACACTGCCATCTTTCTTGTTTACATTTTTTCATAAAAAACAACACGTGTTTCAACCTTCACCTTCAGTTTTTTTTTTGTTTTTTTTTAATTTATTTATTTATTTATACATAGTCATGGTATGGCTTTAACATCGGTACCACTTAACATATTTTTGGTTTAAAAAAAAAAAAAAACTTTGTATTTAAATCAAAATTAATATAAAATATAAAAATATAAGTAAATGAATATATAGAACATAATATATGCATGAAATAAAAATAAAACAAAATAAAGTAAAATAAATTTAAAAAAAATAAAATAAAATTTAAATAAAATAAGTAAAATTACTAAATACAGCTATACATAAATATAATAAAAGGTAAAGTTTGACTTTTCGGCAGCACTGATATTTTCAAAGTCGACTTTCGATATTTGTTGGGTTCGATTAAATCATAAATCGATACTTCGTAATATCGATACATGGAATCGATATATATAATATATATATATATATATATATATATATATATATATATATATATATATATATATATATATATATATATATATGGGTAACATTTACATTCTTGTCCGCTGTCTCGATTTTTCTCTCTCTCAAAATCGATTGTCGATATATCGAATCGCTTAAACCCATTTGCATTTCTATGTAAATATTAAGGCACGTAAACAAAAGAGCTAGTCCATTTTAAAAGCTGAAGCCGTGACTTTTAAATATTAATTTATATGATTTAATACATATTTGCAATGACAATGCACTTAACAGCATTTTATAAGCAAAATAGCTAAAAATTTCTATTCTAATGAAGAAAATTCAAAATAACAAAAGTCTCCTTTCTACCATCCTCTGATAAATTTAAGTAAAAGCTTTCCATAGTAATATATATATATATATATATATATATATATATATATATATATATATACAGCAGCATATAGTATATATATATATATATATATATATATTTATATGTTGATATATATATATATATATATATATATATATATACTGCAAACGCAATTCGGGTCCAAATGCTGTGTTTATGGAGAGACTATTTTTTAAAATTTTTTTTATATGTTAATGTTTTCCTTTAGAGTAAAATAGTATAATTGTATTTGTATATATAATATAGGATTAATGTTGGAAGCCGATAAGTAACGTGGACCTAATTCCCCCACCCATTTTGGGGGCGAGCACCCGGTCCACTTCAATTTTCACATCCCTAACAATCCTCACTAAAGTGTTTTATTTAAATTAATAAGGTTTTTTCTTTTTTAAACATAATGGTATTACAATATTATTTTTTAAGAAATTAATTCGAAACGTAATGTAAATTTTCGGAAGTTTATAAAATATTGTTAAACTGCAAAATCTTAAAAAAAAGGCTCACCGTAAGGAATTCCTTTAATTCTGTAAGGTTGCTATTCTTTTTATTCTGTATTGTGCCAGAATTAAGGAAATTTTTTCACGGCTTGCGAGCTGCTAATGATTTCTCTTGCGATGCTTTGTCAAAAATGAACATATTGGAGAATATAAATAATATTGTGTCAGATTATTATAAGTTAAAAGAGACAAAACATATACTCATTTTTGTCAAGCTTCAAGCTGGTCTCGACCACAATCCACGCAAGCTCAAGCGCTTAGGCCACATACGCAGGATAAGTATCTAACGATAACGTTTTTTAAGAAATTGTTTGAAAATCCATTGGGGTTGTTCTAGCGAAGCCGCTTTTGTCAATGATAAACGTAGTGCTGCTTCACTAAACATAAGGAATTTCAATTTTTGTATATTCTATATTGCGTAATTGCGAAATTTCACGTTCGTGAGCGTTTTACCATTAAAGCTTGTTGGACTAAAACGAACTGTAATGTTATTAATTCTTCCAAGCTCGGAATGATTTGATCTTACGCTGTAATTAAGCAAATTCTCACGCTTATGAGCGTTTTACGCATTTGCGCTGTTGACAAAAACGAACGCAAACGCGACAAAACGAATGCAACTCGGAGCTGCGAAAGATGGCCACGCTTCTTTAAGAACCAATGAAAGAATGAAAACTACTTAAGGGTCTGGCAACATCATCATCAGAGTATCCCTTCTCGAATCCTGCCATATTACTTATGCAGTGTGAAACCATCTTGCCGGAAAAATTGTGCTGGTGGGTTAATTAGCCTAAGCTGAAAACTTACCTACCTATATTGTTAAAAAGTAAAAAATTATTTTAAACATTATATTGGACAATCTTTGCAAAAGAGTATTGCAATCTCTTTAATTTATGAAGATTTCAATGGACCGAATTGCTCTTAATTGGGCCTCTTAAACCTGAACCGACTGCTCCATGTTACAATTTTTATAATAAACATATTTATCTCTTGCCTGAATGACTCCAACTATTGCATTAAGGTTATGAACCATTTTTAAGTACTATATCTTTGGTACCAATAATGTAGTACAATTATTTTGACCTGTATGATTCTTAGCAATAAGCCTAAAATTTCCCCGATTTTAGTGTCGTGAAAGAAAAAAATCACAAAATTAATGGACTTAAATTAAAGGTTTCTTCATAAAAATTAATACTTAAGACATATAAAAATACATTATTTTACATCTTTTTAAAGATATATTTTACATCGTGAGTAGGTTATTTTTGAGCCACTGGACCACTGTCCACGTGGACCGACCCGTTCCGTCTTCTTACGTACCGCAGATATATATGCAGTATATATAGCAAAGAGTTATTACATATTATATATATGTTGGTTACATATATATATAGTTACATATATATATATTATATTATATATATATATATGCTATACAAGTTATATATTATGTTATATAGATAAGTACTAATACTATTACTATGTTATTATTATGCAGTATAGTAAAGTAAGATATATATGTTATTATGGCGCATATATTATTATTATTAGTTATATTATATATATATATATATAGCATGTATATATATATATATATTTCTGGGAAGAAAGGATTGCATAGGTACATATAGGATTTATGATGGTGTACCATGGTTTTTTCCTTGGGTTGTAGACTTTGTGTATATTATGTAAGTTATTGACAATCCCTAGGGTGCTTTGTGGATTTGAATGAAAGTTACTGTTTTGGTGAATTTTTATGAGTACACCCTTTCTTTGAATAGGGGCTCTGCCTGTGAGTGGTGGTGGCAACTGTAATATATAGTGAGGCAGCAAAGTTATGTATATACATATATATATTGTTGCTGTTTTGTTATGTTATATATATATATATATATATATATATATATATATATATATGACTGCCAAGTATTTATAAGGTTAAATACGCATTTATAAGGTTAGTCATTTGTTTACTTATTAAATAGGGCTGCCATGCATTTGCAAGTTTTCAGTTAGGGTTATGTATTGTTAGATTAATTGCCTTTATTACCTTTAAATTACATATTTTATCAATTAAAATTTGTGAAAGAGTATCTGGAAAACTAAAAACAATTTTGTTGATATTTGTCATGTTATATAGGCTTTTGTCTACGTAATGTTTCATATGGCAGGTATATATATATTAAGGCGCGGTATGGCATTAAGGGCGCGCACGTGAAAACGCGAGCGTCCGACGATAAATGCGAAACGGTTCAAATTAACTGAACGAAGTACTG
>JABUQX010105439.1:2500-32832 GCA_015478945.1 Trachelipus rathkii
TGTTGCAGTGTGTGATAAAAGAGGAGTTGAAAGTAAAACTTAGATAAGAGTAAGGTTATGGTTTTGAGTGATGACAGTCCTCAGTTTTTTTCCTTAAGCTTTATTTTTGTTTTTAAGGGAATGGTAAAAGCAGCTGAAACGTTTTTAGGTTTAAATTTTAGGATATATGTTGGATGAAAGGGACGGATAATGCAGTTTTTAGTAGGAAAGATTTGGGAATGCAGGAAGTTGCTGGTGCAATTAATCCTTGTGATGTAAACTGTAAATGGACTAAGTCTTGAGTGAGCTAGGGTCTTACACGAGGTATGTTGTCACCTGTGTTAATGTCTAGTAGTGAGACTATGGTCTGGAATAAAAGGTATGGATCTAAAGTACAATGTGTTCAGATGAACAATCTTAGGAGAGTGTTAGGTGTGAAAATAATTGATAAAAGATTATCATGAACGCCCCGCCCCATATTTATAGATTGTGTGATGAAGAAAAGGGGTAAATGAGAAAATTAAATGAAATACGTTGAGAGGTTTGGTCATGTGGAAAGCATTATGAATAGTCGGTTGCTTAAGCGATGTATAGTGGTGAGTGTGGCTGGAAGACCGAATGGAATCCAAAGAAAAGTGGATATTGAGTCAGTAAAGGAATCCTGGAGAGAGAAATTGATGGCAGAGACGAGAAGAAAGGTGCATAACAGTAGTGAATGTCGGAGTTTTGTGAGGGGGTATGGCTTTAGCCCACCTGGGCCAAAAGATGAACCAAACATTGACGAGATGCCATAGTGAGGGCCGTCACGGTCCCGTGAAGCTCTTGGGTGAATTTCTGACTGCGACGAGTGTTCTCACTAAAAGTATAAAGGGGCGGAAAAGACTGGGCTTTCTTTCGACTTGCTTCATATCCTTCTACTACTTATTCTGTTTCCGTCATGTACGCACCTTACCCCAAGTCTGGGGAGAGAAGGTGGATGATAATGATGATGATTTATATATATATATATAATATTATAATATATAATATATATATATTATATATATATAATATATATATATATATATATATATATATATAAGTTTATAAAGTACTTGTACTTGTGCGTGATACCATGTACTTGTACCTGTACTAACAATTTCAAGTACTTGTACATGTAAATAATTCTAGAGTTACTTTACTGACAAAATGTACTTAACCTAACCTTAATATATATATATAATATATTATTATAATATATATATATATATATATATATATAATATATATAATATATATATATATATATATATATATATAATATAATAATATATATATATATATATATATAAAGCCTTTATTCTATTTTTAAATAGTCGATAAATATCATAAAAATATTTTTTATTTTTAAGCTTTTAAAAAATGTGGAACAATTTTATTGAGAATATCTTTTGAAGTTGAAACGAGCATTACAAAAGGCGTTCTAAAAGGGCAAAATTTGAAGCTAAAAAAAGTCTAAAATACTTGACTTTTTTTCCCCTTTTTGAAGAAACAGAATGGTTTTATTTTTTCGAAATTTTTATAGGTCAAAATTGAGTATTATGCAAAAAGTGACATATTATATAAATTTTTATATATATATAATATATAATTACGAAATCATTTTATATTCACATATATAGAATTGTCAACTTATAACTATTTTATCAGACTAGTATATTAATATTATATAATATAATATAATATATTATATATATATATAAATTATAAGTATATATATATTATAATTCAACATAACCAAACCAATATATATATATTATATATAGATATTATAATAGATATACAAAGAACGGAAAAGTAAACTATATCCAGTAATATATATATATTATATATTTATATAAATATTATATACATATATTAAGCGATTAAAAAAATTTTGGGTGATATTGTTATTTTTGGCGGATGAATTTTGAATTCGTGTCAAAAGCCAGGCGAAAGTATTGTTAATTAAAAACCTGCCACCCCAAAAGCAATATTGGCTACATCACCATCTACCACTGTCTATTAGCTATTTTGACGAAGCGAAGAAACACTAGAATTTATTACACAAATTTTCGGTAGGTCATTATTTGCAGTATTTTTGACTTCAGCTTAAAATTATTGCACCTGATATTCTTCGTCATATAATTAGGAAATAACAAATCCTGAGTATACTTCTTATTTGACTATTCCTTGTTCTTGTTAATCTAGAAGTCACGGATTTGTCCTTATTCGTCATTGCTTTTACAAACCTATAACCACTATGACGCTACAATATTGATTAACATTATTTCATCAAATCAAGTTTTCGTTTAGATAGCTAGCCTTAATAACGGATGTGGTGTAATAAAATGTTGGAACGACATATTTATAATGTTAAAACTAAGCTTTTATATTTTTTTTTATAAGTTCAGCCCTAACAATATGAGATAATTTTCATTTCAGAAATAATTAAAGAGCTTTCCTCTAATAAAAATCTACTGATATCTAGACCTAATACATTTATTACTGCTATTGATGTAGACAATACAATCTGAAACACTCAGTTAAGTTTTATATCAAAAATCAGATAAAACATTTTTTTACGATATTAAATGCGCCAAAAAAAATCCCAACCAAAATAATAATACAATCATAAATGTGTTATAAATGTATGTAAGATTTAATTCAAAATTTATTTATTTAACTATGCCCAACTAACGACAGAACCTTATTTATACAAAGATTTCCCACATTTCCCACCTCATCATTACGTCCATATCAGCGAAGGTAAAATAAATCACATCTGCTAAATGAGTTTGAGATACAATAAAAAAGAAGACCCTGCTTCATATTTTTTATATTTTCTTATAGAGAGCCATTCACAAAATGAACGAATCAATAGACCTGCCCATTGCTATGACCCGAAAAGAAGTTAGATTTAATCTTTTTTATATATAAGTTGGTTAGGTTACCATTATAAAAGAGTAGCTTAATACATTATATCTGCAAATTTATTCGATTATTATTCCACAGCCTTATGTCACTCCAATGTGATGTGCTAGCATTGACAAAAAGTTTTATCTACTTTCTCTCTCTCTCATCTCTCTCTCTCTCTCTCTCTCTCTCTCTCTCTCTCCTCTCTCCTCTCCTCTCTCTCTCTCTCTCTCTCCTCACTCTCGTTCTATTCTACTACAGCTACACATGACACCTAGATACACATCACAGGATATATATATATAATATATATTTGCCTCTCAAGCTTCTATATATATATATTACTATATAGTAATAGTAAATCAAATAAAAAAAATAATATATATATAATAATATACATATCCAATATATAATATATAATAAAAAAAATATCTATACAAAATAAAAAGTATTTTTTATTCATATTTATTTGTATTGGTAATTATTTTGCGATTGATTTAACCTATATAATATATAACTGATATATATAATATTAGTTATTATTTTCTATATATATATATATTAATACATCATTATATTACTTTTAGTTGATATGAAATAAAAAAAATATATAATATATAATAATATATATATATGTAGAGAAGAAGATCTTCCAATGGTTCCTCAGGACAAAACTCTAAACATAATAATTTTTATAAAAGTAATAAACAGAAACGGTTGTGTTTTATTTTAACATTGCAGATTTTGAAAAAGTTCTTTTTGAAGCCTCCTTCAGTAACTGCCATACAACAATACAAAAATTCTATATGAAGTACTGTAAGTCCATATTACAGATATATATTTAATATAATTAATTTTTTATATATATATATGTTAATATATAATATCGTATAATGATTAACCATATAAAAATAAAAAAATAATATATACCCCAAAAATATTCAAAATAATTGTTATTTTTTTCATATTTTATATTATTATAGTAAAACAATTATCTATAGCGATATATGAAAACCCATAACCCGATAGGTAAGTTAGCTATATTATATTAACGGATTATCTTCCTTCAAAAGTAAGTTAACCCGATATGATATCGATTGAGAAAAAAAAAAACAAACAATGTAATAGCGACTTCTCCAACAGCCAAAAATAAATTGCAAGTGAACTGAGTCGTCGAACAATTTTTTTATTAATTCTTATAAATATAACTTTCCTCAAACAATGAAGAACAGCAGCCATTCACTTGACGGGACGCATTCCACTTGCCAAACACAAATTCCTCTTGGAACTTCCACTCCGTCTCTGCCTCCACTTCCTTGGCCGAGCCCCTTAAAAAAAAACACTTTATATTATTGAAAAATTAAAATAATAAAAATTAATATTATAAAAAAAAGCAACTTTTGGTAACTCTTGCGCTCCTTCTATAGTCGCTCTTTCTATTGGAGTTTAGCTAACACGTGACACTAGCATGGTTACTGCCAACGCGAGTCAGCGTTTCTTGGTGATTTACGATATATCGATCTCTTCTGATCAGTGACTTACTTAAAGACAAAAATGAAAACCAAATTAAAAATACCCCAAAAATATGACAAGCAGTAAATCTAGTCCTCTTTATAGCAATATTAGATAATATATTAATAGAAACAATATTAAGTTATTCGATGACTTCTCAAAGATAGAGATTCTATTTGTTATATTCTTGATATACTATATTATCACGTATATTTTATTATATATAAAAAAAAATAGATAATATAATTATAAATATAATACTACAAAAAATAATCAAAAAAAATTATATTTCCAATATGTATATATATATATATATATATATTAAGAACTAAATTTTCTATCTAGCTAGAGCTAGCCTTCGAACGAAATTATTATATATATATATATATATATTATATACTATATATTATATATATTATAATATCGTTATAATAGTAGAACAATATGCTTGTATAGATAGAATATAATAAAATATCACATATAAAAAAAAACAAATTTATTTTTACCATTTTTTTTTAGCTCATCATTTGGACCCTAATTACTACGAATTATATTAATTTTCTGTTCTATATATATCTATAATTATTCGATAATAATAAATAAAAAAAATAAATATCCTAAATAAAAAAATTACAATATATATTTTTCTAAATTTTATATAAGTAAACCTTAAAGAAATATTCAAAAAGTAACATACGAATCATTTATTATTTAACCATCTTAATTATTATACTAAAGAAAAATAAATAATTAAAATAAATATATACACAACACTAATAAAAAAATATTAAAAAATTATTTTTATGGCATATTTAGAACAATAATATTTAACAACGTACTTATATTCCACTAAATATTATTATATATTAACTTAGTATACATTACTATAGGTTATTCTAGAAAAAAAAATAAAATAAATGAAAATTACTCTATAAAATTTTTTATTTAATTTCCATTTATATTATTTATAATAACAATTATCTACGCTATTCATAACGAATTTAATAATTTAGTAGTGTTAATCATATCCAGTTATGACAACTTAGAATATCACTGTCGTTTATACGACAAAACCTAATAGTCATAAGTTTAGCTCTCATTATTAATTGAACCCTATCTAATCTATAACATAAATAAAGACAAGGTCTAATATCAAATTCCCAGTAAAAAAAAAACAAAAATTTAGAGTATTATATAATATAGCCAAACAGAGTCGTGTAGTATTATTAGATGTAGCACACTAAAATCCATATCTCGCACTCGCTAATAAACTATTATAGACGCTGTGAAAATCTCCCCAAGTAATCAGAACATTATCATCCTAAAAAATATCGTATAGAAATTTTTAGTTAAAAACACAAGCAAAGAACACTTAAAATTATCTGAAAAATATCGAGTTTTTTCCATTTACACACCTAATCTCCAAGTAATACCACTACAAATTTATAACATCGCAATTACACAAATTTGCAGACTGCCTATAAACCACATCCATCTCATTCACTATGTTCAGTATTACGCTATATATCCAATTTTCAAAAACACCACGGAGAAAGTCGAATTAGCTCCTCATAACATATATACACAGTCAGTACTCTCTGATATAAAAATTAATCATACAACTTTCAATCCACAACATGCGAGTCAAGAAAAAACAAAAACACGGGACCAACCTGAAACTCAATAACGTCAATACAAGAAAAAAGATTTTGAGGAAAATTGTCGTCAATTTGTCCAAAATATAACATCTCCTAATATCGATGATACACGTTTATGAGTGAATGTATACCAAATTGACCGCAGTCGCCCATCCCTATGAAATACACGCCTGAGTCGCAAGTGACTCACATTGTAAGTCACCGAGTCCTCGAAAACAATAAACATTTTATTGGATCTATACTTGAGACGCCAATAAGATTTATACTTGCTCCCTATACTTTATTACTTAAGTAGTGCCTTTATTTATAATTCAAACAACAAACGATAATATATATATATATATAATATATATATATCAGTATATATAATACTTCATAATATATATATAATAAATATATCTATATATAATAAGTTTATTCACCTGAAATAGTATACAAGTAATCTTAGGTTTGCAGCTACAGCATTTAAATCCCACAGTCTTGAAAAATTTAAAACATTATCTAATATATATTTATATTAAAAATCTTCATAACATAACAAATTAACATACGCTAAGACTAATTCATTAGAAAACCATACCTACTAATGACTCAATACTATACTTCTATTAACACCAAATAACCGATCGCAAAAGTTTAGCAAGATCTAACCTAGTCGCCACCTTCAACAGTTGCACAGAATACACAATCAACCGACAACCTAATAGAAATCCCACGAATTGCATGAATACGAAATGCACACAAACACCTAGTCATTTAAACTTTAGTCATAATCGAATCTAAGTAAATCGAAGTCGAAATAATACGATAAAATAGGTATCAAAAGAGCTCCCATACAAAAAAATAATTAAAGTACAAATACTTATATATCAATATAAGTAAAGTCTAATACTTAGAATTTACGATAAGTATAGATCTAATGATAAATACGAATAGCTATCAAATGAATACTAATATCTATTTGGAAGTTGAGGGCGAAAATTGTGACTATTTTTAAAGATATTAATAGTCTGAATTTTATTGATTGTAATTTAGATATATTAAATAAATTGTTTAAGTGAAGAGAGTTCTTTTGGTTCAAAAAATCGCAATACTCTAGCTCCGTTCTCGTTATCTGTAAATTCACCAACTGGCAACTCAGAGATTTGTTAGGTTGTTAAAGAGAAAGTTGTATACCATTCAGGAAATTAAGGTGCAGAATGGAAAAAAAACTTTTTAAATTGGTAGATAGAAATTCCAATAAATTATTTGACCTAGATCCCGGTTCTATGCTGAACATCATTGCGGCCGCTGATATAGATAAGCTAAATCCTGTAATCGGGCTTCTAAAGTTCGAGAATGAAAGTGAAATAAATGTACATGGAGTGAAAATCTGTCTGTCGATTTCGCCCCAAAGAAATAATATTCTGTTAAATTTTATATAGCTGATTTAAAAACAAATAACTTAGACAATCCGTTCTTAAAAGAGAACACATTTTTGATAGACTTTAAATATGATTTATTGCAGGACAAAACATCTAAATTAAGCATTTATATTGAAGATAATATGATAAATATGCATGAAAAATTAAATGCATTCCCTAATTCTGCATTTTTCCTCTCTCGCTCTCTATTTGATAAGGCATTGCCTTCTAGTACTTACTCTAATATAAATGTATTAACTAGTAAATGTAAAATTGTATTTATAAACCCATACGATAGTCCCCATTTAAAAATTAAAGAGCAACAGCTGGCGAGATGGAATTATATATTCAACAAATACAAAAGAAACGATCATCTGAATGAAAGGTGTGCTTGTGAAAATGGTGACGTCACTCGGAACAATATATAGTGAACATAAGGAAAGTTATTCTCTAAAATTTGAAGTCAACAAAGACGAGAATTGTCCATTAACAGAAAACACCCTTTATGAACTAGCGAATAATTTCCTGTATAGAGGAACTTTAACTGGAGATGCTGTGAGGTTAAGAAGTAGAAAAATTCCTCCCTCTTTACATGAAAACACTAAAAGCAAAATTAATAATCTAATTGAATCTAAAATAATACAGATAATGCATTTAACTAATTCAGAATGGGCATTTACTGTATCTTTCTTACCAAAGCTAATGAACAAGTCTGTCTTGTCTGCGACCTGAGAGCCTTAGACGAAATTACGATTACTAATAAATTCGCATGACAGCAAATCAAAACATAATTTTCCAGTTACAAAGATGCAAATAATATTCTAAGCTGGATTTAATGCAAGTATATTACAACATATAGGTGCACGAAGATTCCCAAAAGCTATTCATGATAACGTATCCGATGGGCTATTTTAGTTTCGCTTGGATGATATAGGGTAAAATAATTCTGGGTAATAATAGTGCAGAGGGGTGTCACCCCCAATTTTTTTTTAAAAAAATCACAAGATATACTCTAAAAATAATAATAATGAAGAATAATGAAAACGAAAATCGACGCTCTCTTTAGGAAAAAAGTTACAGCCCCTCGAAGTTCTTAAAACCTCCAATAGACTTTTCATTTTTGATCCTCACAGGTAATCTCATTCAGGCCCTCTGGTTCAGGTTATGATATGTTTTGTTAGGTATGCACAGAGAAAATCTATGTTTACTTAACAAATCTTATCATAACCTGAACTAGGATGGCCCTGAAACGAGCACGAGGCCCACTAATTTATTTTATAAGAAGGCCTATGGGAAAATTTTAAATTTTGAGAGGCCGTAACTATTTTTCCTAAAAACTTAAATCATTTTCGTTTTTTTAAGCTTCATTATTATTTTTTTAGAGTATATCCTGTGATTTAAAAAAATATATATATAAGAAAATCCTATGGGAATTTTAACAACATTGAGAGGCTGTAACTTCTTTCCTACAGAGAGGGTCGATTTTCGTTTCACTATTCTTCAGTATTATTTTTTTAGAGTATATCCTGTGATTTTTATAAAAATCGGGGTGACACCCCTCTGCACTACTATTACCGAATTCTGCTAGTGCCTATCAAAAATTTATGAGTACATTTTTGTCGGACATAAAAGATTGCTACGTATAAGTAAATGATATCCTGATTGCTAGTTCGTCAATAGAATGTGTCAACGATTCGGATATCTTATAGTAAATTCATGTCGACGATTTGACTGCTAGAATAATATGTGTCGACTTATGGAGGATCTGAAATTTTTTATGTGGAATGTCGATTATTATTTTCCTTGCCAACGATTTGGGTTAGTCCCCTATTATTATTATTATTATTATTATTATTATTATTATTATTATTATTATTATTATTATTATTATTATTATTATTATTATTATTATTATTATTATTATTATTATTATTATTATTATTATTATTATTATTATTATTATTATTTTTCTTTAAGGTATTTTCATTGGCATTAACAATTGCAAAATTTAACTATTACTAGCATTATCTCTTGAGCTCAAATGACACAACACAATGCTGCAATTAGTAGCTCCTTCCTAGATATTTTAAGGAAATTAACCTCATTATTTGGGGGGAATTTAAATAAAATGGAGTCAAAATATTTAAATATCGTTTCAAAACTTGATCCTTTAAATTTCGAAAATTTATACACATTTTTTCGCGTCCATCCGGGATCATTTACCTTGAGTACGATATTTTGTGATGATCAAACAGATTTTTCCGTCTCGGTCTGTCTTAAAATTCTGGGGACTTCCGTCTTGTTTCCTTTATGTGGCCTGACGTGGAAGATGTATTTTGCCCAAACATCTAATTCTCCACTCCCTTTACCCCAAATTGGCTTAGCAAATGTTTACAACTGAAAGTTGTAGGGAAAACACCTATTCTCTTTCGCAACTCATTACATGGAATTCTGTGGTGCAAATATTATATTTTTTTGCAGAAAGTTTATTTGGTGTAATATATCATTACCTATTTTTAATTTTTAATTAAATGGCATTTATCTAATGAGATATCTATAGAGTGAACTTTAATTAAATTAAGGGTTTATTATTTTATAGCAAGAAAAATTATGTCAACTAATTGAAAATCAAAAACAAGCTTCAATTTTTAAATACTATGGAATTATGAAAGTTTAAAGAGGTCTTGAAAACCAAAACGGTCATTGTCAAGTTTGAAAGAATTGTAATAGTTTATGTAGTGCACGGATAAGAAATCGTCCAGTTTACGAGTTCATGAGCACGTTAAAGAGTTCATACCGTAACTGCAGTGGTACTCATTATGGTGGTCACAAATACATCTACTGCATTGCTCCTTTTATCAATTATGCCAATCTATATTAAAAGCTATTTTAGAACAACCTCTCATCCACGAGCATTGCTTGCAATTGTTGAATTAAGAAATGTGAAGTGAAAAGGTAAGTTCAGGATACTTTACTTACTCTTTTTGAAATCTTTTTTTACCAGACTATCATAATTTGAATAATATAAAGCAATTCAGTAAAATTTCGATGGGGTTCCGTTTTACCTAATATGATATTGTTAAATATGTGGACCCAACTTAGTATTTTTCTTTGCAAGACTGTAGTGATTTAAAGCACTTATGTGTTGGCAGTGTACATGCATTCAAAAACTGGAGTCCCTTTATTTGTAAAATAAGTTCTAGAAGCAAGCGATAAGCAAAACAATAAACTTAAAAATACGCTTTAAAGAAAGCTTCAATTTGCATTTGAAAATGGATGCTTACACATTGAAGCAAAGCTTAATTGATTTTGTTACCTATATATTATAACCTGTGGTGAGATAAAAACAAATATTATAATACTTAAACGTTAGCAGTAAAGATACAAATCGCAACTATTTCAGCGAAATATATCGCACAGAATTTGGTTGCTGACAGTTTTAAAAAGAAATTTCGAAATAATAAGACGGCAAGTAATTCAGATCTGTTTAATGTAATAAAACACAGTTACATGTGAAACTTATATCAAGATATTGAAATTAAATATAGGAAAACGGTTATTACTTTAAATTAGGAAGGCTTGGTTAGATAAATGTTCGCATTTTCTTTAAATTAAAGATAAAACTTTTTACTTATGAATGTAATATGTTTACTCGTCCTTTTATGTTTTCGTTTAACACTTTTCAGAATTATGAAACAATTGAATAACTCTACTTAATGAAGAAATATAACTTGATGTATCCTCATGACTGTTAACTATTCTCCCTCTACAACTACTATTGAGATAGTATCGGATTATGTTTATTATACTTTGGTAATAATTATACGTTTTAAGCAGTGATGTATTTGTGTCACACGGTAATTCAAAATGCTCATACATCCAGCAAATGGAACAAAATACTTTCACAAATAAAGATATGCGGATCGGATATCCAAATAGAAAATAAAAACGCAGACTATTCAGACACAGGCTATACAAAAAAGCCGAAATTTTATTAAAGTTTTTGGTGTCTTAAAATTAGATGTTTTTTAAATGAAATTTCAATATCTTAAGAGATTTAATGTGATATACGAATAGGTTTAGTTAGTTTCTGAACAAGCTGGTTTAGTCAAGTATATAAAAAGATGGAACAAATTTAAATCTTTTCAAAAGGATCTCACAGGAGCAATATTGTGATGATCAATAAACATTTTCACCATTATGCATCGTAATTATGACGCTCTAGCAACACTTGCTAAATATGTAAACTAAAAGATTATAGTGTACGTCGATTATTTGGCATTCGCTCACTCTAAATTTCAAACAATTTGAAAAATTTTTGGTAAATCTTAAAACGCGGAAGTTTCTCTTCTTCTCTGATGCGCGCATGATTAGGTTCAAGCGAATATGGTACGAGAGAACACCTACATGTGTCTCGCAAGCAATTATTAAATACAAAAACGCACTAATTCATAATATTCTAGAAATAGCAGAAAAGTGAATTTATTAATGGTTTTAGGGTGTCTTAATTGAACGTTTTTAAAAATGAAAATTCTAATATTTGTTTCTTTTATTTTATAACCACAAAACTATACTTATTGCTTCACATCACAGTTATAGTACTTGACTGGCTTGCGATATAAACGTTTTATCATGTAGTAAGTAAGTAATGATTTAAAAGCTAAATGTGAACCATAACTTTCAATGAAAATGAACAGGGAAAGAATGCTGTGAGACCTTTAAAAATTTTAAATAATACATTTGACTCGGCCATCTTTGTATCAAGAAATATTTTAGTACATCAGTAATAAATGAAAGATTCTAATTCAGACCTTTTGCTAAGATCGATTTCTTTAGTCATTTAAGCTATGGATCTTTCCAAAACACATGATATAATACTGAATTATTTTGGTTAAATTTAAAAAATTTGAGTTTTTAAACGGTATTTTCAGCATTTTGAAAAAATAATGTGTTTCATTAAAAATGCAATTTCCAAAAAAGCAGAAAAAGTGGAATTTAATTAATAGTTTTAGGTGTCCTTAATCTCGGAACCGGAGTATCTAGATATATGATAGGGTTAGATGTTCAAATATAGTTTTTCGTTAGTTTAGATCAAGCTATACAAGTGAATTGCTTCTGCTGTAGTAAGATACATCGGTCTTGGTATTGAATAAAAAATTGTAAAACTCACGCAAACTCTAAATACCGTATGTTCTATAATTTCTAATACACTTAGACAACTACGGGATAAAAATTTTTGATGCATAATTTGCAGAATATATATTAAGACAAGTATTTATCATCTCTCTTAATAGTACGAAGTAATTTAGACTCTTCTCATTATAATTTCATCACAATTAGATACACCTCTATTTAGTAAATCTGTAGAAATATAATAGAGAGAGTTTTATGGTATATAACTCTCGCAGTATAGATCATTTGTATTGGCATGAGCATTTGAAAAGAGAAAAAATTACAGTGCTCTTTGCAAATTCATAAAATGTCTAAACATTATCCATAAAAGATGGAAGTAACGAAATTCTGCTTATCTAGTCTATCAATTAGTGTATAGGCATCTATTAATAGCGACAATGCATCAAAGTACCGTATCTATATGTTTATCATGTGTATATGGGACATCACTCTAGTAACAGTATTTATGTGAGTATTATGATTGAAATGCTATATTTTTTTGCTTTAAAAAATAATAAAATCACCAGACATATTGATCTAAGCATTATTTATTTAGGTACCTGTTTGTATTGTATAATTTATATTAAATGATTGACATTTTTAAAAAGAACTTAAGCTATTTTGGTAATTATTCATTATTACACCTAAATTCCTATAACGTGATTTTTACTCGTTCTACTCATACTCTTCAATTACAAACTTCAGACATTTTTGTGTTTTGTGGTGTTCATACAAAATGTGCAACAGTTATTGGCAGAATTAATTATATATTATTGAGTAAAATCTTTAAATATATTGAGTTTATTATTATAAAAAAGGTATATCCGCAGATTGTAAAAAGAATATAATTAGTGTTTTACATTGAAATGCTATTTCAAAAGTCAGAAAAAGTTAGAATTTATCTATTATACGATTGAAGTTCAATTCTATCGGTTGTCTTACAATGAAGTTCTTTTTAATTAGAAATAATTATTCATATATTTATGTATTTTATAAAATTTACCAAATATTTATCATTAGATGTTACAAAACATTGTATTTTATTAAAAATATTGTTCCTTTTACCAGTATTTGGGATTTCATTTTTTATTATAAATATTTTCGTTCTGAATTAATATTTTTTAAGATATAATCATTAATATAGCGATTTTTCATTATCACATTTATCCCAAATTTGAAATTATGTTGGTAAATCTTAAAATATTCAGAGTTCTTTCTTAACGGTGTATATAGTCTGTAAGCTACGGATGCCGTATTTGGAAAAAATAATGCTGTGTTTACATGAGCTGCGAGAGAGAGTCGCAGACAATTCAAAAAAAGGCGCACGGAAAGAGTGAATTATTTATTACTGTTCAGGTTAAATCTTCTAGAGGTGTCTTACAGGTTACGAGCGTTATTCGGAGATCTTGATTATAGCTTAATCGGGCAGTATTTCCAGATAGTAACGATGCATGTGTATTTAGATTCTGAGTTTACTATGCTCATAGTTAGTATTTAGCATTTCATTGTTTTTATTGAAAATCTGATTGTTTTAAAGTTAATAATGTTATTTATAGATCGGTTTTCAGTTATATTTAAAATATTTAATTCGGGCTTTTTGTCATCGGTTATAATTTCAATATAATATATTTATTAATGGTAATATAATAATAGTAGTAACCGTCATTTATATAATAATTATTGTAAATTCATCCATTTTATTTTAATTATCTTAAATTATTATTATTCTATACATAATTGATATAATTTTTTACTTATAGGTAATTATCTATTTAATGTGGGATGATTTTCTTATACTGTTGATTATTTTATTGCAAGCCATATTCTGTATATAACTTAATTGTATTTTTTCATCTCACAAAATCGCATATTATCAACTAGATTATATTGAAAAAGTAGTTACTTATTCAATAAGTGCCTTTGATATGGAGATGTTTAATGTAGACCTAATTAGTCAATGTGAAATGAAATGACATTTTATGTAAAATATATTAGTTATTTATTAATTAATTCACTGAATTTATAATATACTTAAAAAAAACTGTATTTATTATATTATATAATTATAAATTTTTAAACACTCTACTAAATAACAAATTATTTTACGTCACTTTTATTTACGCATTAAAATTTAACAAATTAAAGCATTATTACAATCAATCTTATTTAGGCATTCTAAGCGTCCAATTATTTAATTTCGGTAAAATTATTTATTAAAAAAGTATAAAAATATTTATTGAAATTAAATATCAGCGATAATTAAATTACTGAAATAATTTGAATAGATTTCATTTTTATTTAAATTGTAATTTTTTTTTACAGTCATATATTTTAAATAAATACATAGTGATTTATTTCAAATTGAATTATTTATTGATTATATCTATTATTATTATTGATCATATTTCATTGCTTTTATCAGTTGCAACGGTAAATTTATTTTATTAATTCTGTATAATTTTTATGGATTTTATAAGGGATTTATCGAGTATGTTTTTATTTATTTAATATTGAGAATTATATTTTTTTCTATTAATATTGATTTTGAGTGTTTATTTCTGTTAATTATTATTATCTCAAATTATATTTATTCAATTTAGTTTTTGAAAAAACTCACTTCTTGTTTTAATTAAAAATTATTTAACTCTAATAATTATTAAATTGATTATTTTTATTTACTCTATTTACAAATGATCACCATGTTCACATAAATTTACATTGTTAATTTAATTACGTTTCTATATTATTGCAAGTATACGATTAATTTTTTTATCTTCTAATAATATCATTTTATATAAATGATTAATTTGTAATTATTATTTAATTTATTTAGGTATTTAATTCTTTAAAATTTGTAATTTTGCTTCCAACGGTTTTTTATTTTTAAATCATCTTAGAAATACAGATCGATTATTATTTATTAGTTTGTAGGAGAAGTAACTGTACATATTTACCCCCACCGCACAGAGTTTTTGCATTTATAAATAGTATTATATTTTATGGTTGATTCTTTAAATTTGACTGTTTATATTTTTAAATGAAATTTTTATTTATTATTAATATTTTATTTTATTTATATAACTAAATATTTTATTCATAGTTGTGAAATAATCTCTGTACTTTATAGTTATTTCCAAATTTTGCTTAATATCACTTGATTATAAAAGTTCTACGCTTTTTATTATCAATCAAATTATTCAATTACCATTATTTACATTATTATGCAAATCTTATTTCCGGTTCTAATTGTATTATTTTTTACAATTAATTATTAATTATTCTATAATAAATATTATTAAATATTATTTATTGGTATTATTAATATATCTTTTATAATGAGATTTTACCGGTACTTATATTTCCAGCATTAATGTATTCTTATTATATAATAGTGTTATTTTTAACGAAATGTTGTATATATAATATTAACAACATAAAAAAAGCATACTATATAAATATATTTTAACTTGTTTTATAATAGAAATTGATATTAAAATTATAATATGAGGTGCCTTATTTATTTTAAAATTTGAAATTTAATTTCAATATATAATTTATTTGATTATTTTATAAATATTCATTCAGGGTCTTATTTATTATACAATATAGTGATTTGCTTATCCTTATTGATTATTTATTTAATTATTTCATTAATTATATTATTAATAATGATCAACTTTTTTTTTATATATACTTCTACTTATGTTATTTTTTTCTGTTCTATTATTTTTATTTTTCACTCTTTTATCATTCTTATTATTATTACTAGTATAATAATTACATTTAATTTTTTATCATCATTTGTGTTCGTAACCATTTATAATTGATTTTTTATTCATTTATTTAATAATTATTTATTTCATTATTATTATATCCTAATAATTAATTTAAATTCATTATTATCAGATTAATTTTTAATTTGAAATCATATATAAGGTGAATTGTATGTTAGATTATCAATTAATTATTGTATTATATATTTTATTATGTAATTATTATTACTCATTATTTATTATTAAATATAGAGTTTATTAACTTATTAATTTATTTTATTTTCTCTAAATTTCATTATAAAATTTTATTATTCATTATTTATTATTATGTGAAATATATTTTAATTTCGTTATCTGTCGTCATGATATATAAATAATTTTAATGAGGAAATCAGCCTCTCTTTTTTTCCATTTTGCTTGTTTATGGATACAGATTGTTCTTGAGTTAGTAATTAAGTTAACTTATTAAATATGTATTCGTTATTTTCATTTGAAATGTTGTATTATTACACATTGATCTAAATTAAATTATGCAGATAAGATGGGAAATTTTTATTATTTATTAATTAATTTAATCGTTTATTTATTTATAAGAGATGTATCTATTTTAAAATAATCTGAGATCAGTTATTTTTGTTAAATTTAGTATATTAATATTTATTATTATTCAATTTATTTATTGTATTTTATATTTAATATATTACTATTATTTTCATTTTCATCTTTAAAGTTAATTTAATTATTTATTTTCTAACTACCTATTGTAAGTTCTGATATCTGAAAATTCATTATTCATTTCATGTTTAGGTCAAAAAATATTATATTAACATTATTTATATAAACTTTTCAACTAAGATGACGTATCTTCCGGTTATCTTATTCGATTCTAGGGGTAAATTGGAGGGAGGCTAGAGTTGAGCTATAGATCGATATGACCCATACCGTCTCCTGTATGATATGAGGTATTACAGTATACCGCTCTTGCGCCTCCATCTAATTGGATTGAACGGGCAGCCCACACATAATTAATATTATTAAATGTTCTATTTTAGAAGTGTCATAGAATTTTTTTGGAGAGAATCATACGGAAGGCTGCAAATTTCGGTATTATGGTAAGTAATGAAGATATAGATTTCAAGAGAGAAAGGTAATGTCTGCATCTGCAGAGTTTGAGTTCTCAACGGCACAGAAACAAAATTGAGTTTTTTAAAAACGGTATTTTCCAGCATGCTTGGAGGCTCACATATACGGAATAGGATCACGTGAGGTGATCGTCTAAAATTATTTGTATATGAAACTAAATTGCCAACAATACTGATTTTCAAAAAGGACTACAGAAAAAGAACAGAGTATATGTTTTGTTAAAATAGCATTCGATGTTAGATGATTCAGGTGGAATTATAAGAGTGTTGGTACTAGGCGCGCAGGCGGAGATCGTTTTCTGGTTTAATGTCGGAATATCCTTTCCAAAGGTAATACGCAAAGACGTTTCTTCGTATTTGCTTTATAATAATAAATCATATATATATATTTTAAGCTCTTTTATTGTTTAGCTGTTTGATGGTTGATGTTTGTTAAAAACTTAATATTTTTTAACTTTATTTTCTTTCAAATAAATTATTATTATAGAAAAAAATTTTTATTATTATACCTAAATTTTACCATTTTGCTTTATTATATCATGTTTTTGTCTTTTATCATCGTTTATATAAAACTTGAGAGACGTTTTTATCATACCCTAACACGCAGTAAATAGGAAAATCAGAAAAAACATAAGTACTCTATAAACCTCCTTAATCCTAACAGTACCGCCACCACACCATCTTTTGATTTCTATCTTGATCTATGACTCAATAAATTGTTATTCCTCATTGATTCAAACATTTCTCTTACTATATTCTTTTTAATTGATAACTTTGCTTCCTATTAACAAGTAATTATTAACCAAGAAATCTTCATAATTATGATTAACGGGAAATTTATTGTCCATATATCTAAACTATATCATTAAGTTGCGAATAAAACATTCATATCTGTTGAAGATATAAATTTGTACATTTCCAAATTATATTTTAGAAAAATAGTTTGCTAATTCATTATAATACATTAAATATAAAGAAAACATACTTGAAAAAGATAGAGAAAGTATACTAATATATAGTCACAGGATATATTTTAAAAGTAGTATATTCTGCTCATGGACATTGTACTGTCAAGCAGGAAAGATAAAGTATAAACAATCATTTGTTTTTTGACTTGAATTTCAATTATTTGTTTTTAATATATCCAAATATTATTTCTATTAGTTTTGTGAAAAACCTGTTTTAATAAAAATTATTTTAAACTTTCTAATAATTTTTCGTTTTTCCTTTATTTCATTTCATTTTTACATTTTACATTAATTTAAGACTCTTAAAAGTACGATTTTTCCTTAATTCAACAATTTGAAATTATTTGTTAATCTATAAATTGAGTTTTTAACGGTACCTTCTGCAGCGTTTGGAAAAATAATGTGTTTTCATTGAATGCAATTTCAAAAAGCAGAAAGAGAAATTATTAATAGTTTTAGGTTTCTTTAATTGACGTTTTTTTAATGAAATTTCAATTTATGTTTGTTTTTGTATTATTATATATCCAAATATTTGTCCATCTGGTAGGGTTTTTGTTGCAAAACGGTTCTGTTTTGTTTTGCATTCTCGTGCTTTTTTGAATAGTACAAATTTTAACTTCTAAATTACGACTTTGTGCTTAAATTTTCACCAATACGAAATCTTAGATACTCTTTAAGCCAACGTATCAGTATTTTTTTGTCTAAATTTCAACTATTTTTCTGAATATTTTATTGTTTGAGAGAGAGAGTGGGAAATCTTAAAATTGTTTTAACGGTATTTTCAGCCATTTTGAACAAATCATATTTTGTGTTTCACATTTGACATGCAAATTTTCAATAAAGCTGAAAAAGTGAATTTATTAAGACTACGTTTTAGATGTCTTACAATTGACCGTTTTTTAAATGAAATATTTCTCAATATTTGTTTTTTATACTACCAAAATACTTTCTTTTAGTTTTGTATAACTCTCGTTTAAATAAAGAATGATATCTATCTTTTCTAAAATTTTACGCTTTTTCTTAAATTTTCACATTACAAATTTAGAACTCTTAAAAGTACGATTTTTCCTAAATTTCAACATTTGAAATTATTTGGTAAATCTTAAAATTGAGTTTTTAACGGTATTTCCAGCATTTGAAAAAATAATGTGTTTCATTGAAATGCTATTTCAAAAAGCAGAAAAGTAAATTTATTAATAGTTTTTGGTGTCTAAAATTGACGTTTTTTAATGAAATTTCAATATTTGTTTTTATATACCAAATATTTTATTAGTTGTGAAAACCTGTTTTAATAAAAAATTTTAACTTCTAAAATTACGCTTTTTCTTAAATTTTAACATTACAAATTTAGAACTCTTAAAAGTACGATTTTTCCTAAATTTCAACATTTGAAATTATTTGTGGTAAATCTTAAAATTGAGTTTTTAACCAATCAGTTATTATTTTCAGAGAGAAAGACTGTTAGCAGAAAAAATAATCTAGAGTGTGTATGTACTCAAACATAAAATAAAATGCAAGTATGGAGTCAAAGGACACATATAATTTCATACATTACTAAATAATAATCTATTCTTGATATCACGATAGATTATAGTTGAATCCAGTGTACCATTGTTCGATATATAGTTTTTAAACGAGCCCGAGGATCTGTGTTGAAGACAAGTCCTATGAAGTCGGTTTGGCAAATTTCACTGACGCCGAGTTCATGTACAGTAGTCTGTGCGATATAACATCTGCTAAAACAATCTTCTTCGTCTCGAAAGACATTAAGTATTTTCTTATATCTTTCAGGTAACAATTAATATATTTCAATCAATCGTATTTTTATTTCGTGACTTCTTTTATACTAAATCTCGCACTGATTTGAGGATGTTCCAAAATACACACGCAGTAACTTTTCCAATGGAGGTTTTGTATGATAAAATCAGACACCTCTTGACGCTCAATATTGAGGACTCATGTTACATCTAAAAAGATATTTCTTTTAATCTTTTAGTCTCAAAATTGAATATCTAAATTACGATTACACCTTTTCTATAGACTAGTAAAGATTGTAAGATGAGCGATGTATCATCTATAGGCAATTATTAAATTTAACTGTTTTCACATAATCTTGAGATCATAGCACCTGTGTACCGTTATCGCTGGCAAGAATACTGTTTAATGGCAAATTAACTAATCTGTTAAAAAGTAAACAGAGACTATAACATTTGAGATATTCCCGGATGCCTTCGTCTTTACTCGTAATACGTAAAATTTGAACAAAAACAAGCATCTTCACCTCTATCTATATATAAATTATTTATCATCTCTTGGTTGTGATTAAATTTGAGATATCCACTTTTAGAAGTAGAGAATTGACTCTTTTGACAATATAACCGACGCTAGAAGTAGCTTGTATAGGTTGTTTTCCATGCACATTTCAATATTATTATATTATACAGGAGAGAACTCAAACCTTCAGCTTTAGTCTTCCCATGAAACTGAATTGATGTGAATGTGAGGAGAATGGAAATGAATGTGTAACTTAAATTAGTTAATAAACTTTTAATAAAAGGATCATTAAATCAGAAATGTATGATTTTTGATTCTTGTTTTACTGAACAGATTATAGATAGTGTTTTAATTTAATCATTTAGCAATTTTTTAAATATTTAATGAAAACCTTAAATGATTCAAATATTGTTATATTGCTATATTGTTATAAATATTATAAAAAATAAAGTTTTAAAAAGCCAAAATATTAAATTTAATATTACAAATTAAGATATGCAAATGTATACAGGAATTGTTATGGTTTATATTACATCTGATTTATAATATATATACAAAACAATAACAGTCGCTAAATGAAAAAGTAAATATACAATATATAGGAAACTTCAAAATAAATTACGCCCTTTTTTCTTAGCTAATCCATATATTTGAATTATGGTGTTCGTATATCATTACAATATTTAGAACTCTTAAAAGTAGAATTTTTTTCCCCTAAATTTCAACACTTTGAAGGTAATTTTCTTTAATTCTATCGTAATATAACTTAAATATCATGCCGAGTAGATTACAAACGTCATTAAATATTTTGGTATCAATTGTTTGCAAAAGATAGTGAAGCCGCGGAAGGACTCGGCGATCTGGTCTAGACGGGACTTTGGGTAAGTTATGCGCGCGACAAATCTTCTTTTCAAAAGCCATTTGTTTATTGACTGGAATATAAAAAAACAAGTTCTCTAATGTGTTTGTGTACAGAGTATTAATTATGGCTCCAATGATTTTACTATGCTATATAGATCCTAGTTTCCACAGAACACCAGTGACAGGATCCTTCTTCGAATCCATATATACGAAGCGAGAGATATCTTTAGTATATGGATAATCGTAACCAATTATATAAACAATTGACCATCAGATTCTCTTTGTTTCTCAGTATATCAATAATGTATGTTGAAACCAGATAAAGATTCATAATTTGTAAAATTCTTTGGTGTACTTATCAAAATTTATATAAAGCTAAAAAAATTTTCTTAATAATAATTTAATCTCAATTATCTCTATTGGGTGAGAAAACGGGCTTCTCGTCACTAGATACATATTTATATATATAACATCTCTGGTTATGTTCCAAACTTAAGATTGGGATCCGACAAGAAAGGTGTTCTTGTTATGTCCTGAATTACGCTTAATAAAAAGCTTTTATTTCGTAGATCTGGCTTAATTTTTGTGTAGGCCTTGTTCTGATATATTCTTAAAATTTTCAAACGATATAACTATCTTTTTTTCATGAACGTTACGCAGAGTTTATTATTAATTGACCAGATCAGTAATTTCTCCTTCACTGGAGAGTAAAATTGAGTACGATTTTTCTTATCTGGCTCGATTTTGGATGCATATAGATCTCAAAAAGAGGATTGTCTTGTCAGAAAGCACACCTGTTAATTTATGAAAGGGAGTATTTAATACATATCGGTGTTTTGTAAGAATGATTAGCCCTCTTAGCCCTATATATCGTGGAGTCTCTTGTAGGTCTCTTAAGCCGGTACCTTCCCTTTCTGCAGCATTGTAAAAATAAATGTGTTTCATTGAAATGAGGCGAGAGGTAATGATCTCGTCCATAACAACACGCTTCTCAGAGAATATGATCCCTCGAGGAATTCGTCAGGTATATCACACCTTTGTCTATGTGGAGTGCATGCGCCACTTGGTGTTTCTTTCAAACTCGTACCGGTGTAGGTGATTTGTTTTGTTGTCATCATTTAGATGACATAACTTTGTTTAATCCGAAATTATGTTTTATGTTGCGTTTTATAAGATTAGGTACCGAAATAGCTAGTCTTTTGAATAAACTCTCAATCTATAAGTGTGACAGTGTTGAAGATATAGAACTAACGATTTAGAGAAATTGATAGCTTGTTGGAGAAGACTATTACTCGGTTATTCTGTTGCGATGATGTGTTATAGAAACGTGAAGACCTAGATATAAGTTTTTATGATACCGTAATGTTAAGTTCGTAAAATTACTTTTTGTTCTCTCTGTATGTAATTATATAATGCACAAATTGTCTACCGTTTATAAACTTACATCATATTCAAATGAATGTTATAACTGCAGAAACGAGAGACAAATTTACGTAAAGAAGACAGATAAGTTCCCTGTATCAAAGTACTATCGATTAGTTCAATGAATGTGCTGGTTGATCAAATTTTTTTGATATGATCTCGTTGGTCAGCAAAAATTTTGTTAGTCGCGGATTTTGTTAGATTAAACTATGCTTTTACCTGAACTGTTGCATTGATTAATATGGTCGGTGATAGAAAAGTGATACACCTTAAAATATACGTATAAGTATGGTTTTATTGTCTACAGTTATTGTTTAGGCTTACTTTTTACCCTATGTGATATTAGTAGGGTGAGAAATTATAATATTACAGATGTTAGCTGTGGTTGCGAATTATTTTAGAATATGCTGCAAAGTGTTCCAACAGAATTAGAGAGTTCAGTAACATATTATGTACGAGTATATTTAATTATCTACATTAGTTCAGGATTAGTGTATATGAGGTTTAGTCTCTTAAATGAGATATTGCAGTATTTTAATAATTAGAAAACTTTTGATGCCGATATAAGCACATTATATTTGCGTAGGTTCAGTTAATAAAAGAACTTATTTTTATAGTTATGTTTATCCCAAAACGATACTTAGTGAAAATATTGAATGTTTGGAACATTATCACTTAATCAATAGATCATAGGTGGGCTTGTTTTGCATATGAGGAGTAAAATGAGGATAGTGTCGATTTCTGAGCAATACCGGGATGGTGGTGGTCGTTGCATTACTGGATTAAATTTAATGATGTACTTTGCTTTAAATTCCTAGTAACTATTAAATAGTCGCTTTATCTTGCAATCATTAACTTTATCAAATTCAAATGAATCTATGTATATTTTAATCGCTTATTAATGATCAGGCTATAAAAATGTTGTTGATTTATATTGTTGTATGTAGTCATGAATTTCAACTAAAATTTTGTTATGTTTGCAATTATTCGTTGGGGACTATGATATTTAGACGAGGTTATGATGAAATTTTTGTTAAATTTTACGCTTTTTGATGAAAAAAAATTTTGTTTACGTTAAGCAATATTCTTGTAAGTATGAATGTGTTAGCAAGGTTATGCTAATTTTTTGTTAAATATTACGGTTATGTAAAATTAACATTGATATGTTGAGATATGCTTGAAAAATTTGAATAGGATTTACGTTTTGAACGAAGTGTTAGGTACTTTACTGTTGTTAATGTAGTAGTAGTTTAATTCGTACGTATGGTGTGTTAGGTTTGGTCGTTTTCCATTATATTGTTAAGTTCAGGTTATTGTTATGTTACTTTATAATGTATAAAAGCGTTGTTACGTTAGCATATATTCGATGGTTAGTAATAAAGAACTTATTTTTGTGTTATGTTTATCCGAAAAATTACTACTCAAAAATGTGACATGAATCAAACTAGAATCAATAGATCAAAAGATCATGGAGGGAGGGTGGGGAGGGGTTGATGGAGCTTGATTTACTGATTTACTGATTTAAGCTACTTTAAAATCAGTAACTATTACAATTTACTATGATATTTTATTCAATAAGTACTTATTTGTTTTTTTTAATAAGTATTTTTGTATAAAACTTTGTTATGTTACAGTTATTCGTTGGTCTGTAGATAATTAGACATGGTTATGAATAAATTTTTGTTAAATAATTACCATGTGTATAAATGTAAATTAACGTTAATATGTTGAGATATGGCTTGGAAAAAGTATGAATAGGCTTACGTTTTTGCCAATGGCAATGTACGTTACTTTCCTGTGTTAAGTTTGGACTTTGTTAATGTTAACAGTTTATTCGTGCGTAAGTTGTGTTAGATTTGTCATTGTACATAATATTTTAGTTCATATGATGCTATGTTAGCTTTATTAATGTGAAAACATGTTATGTTAGCATATATTCGATGGTTAGTATATAAAGAACTCATTTTTGTGCTATGTTTATCCGAAATGATACTCGAAATGCGACGTAAATCAATAGTGTAAATGTAAAATTAACATTGATATGTTAGAGATATGCTTGAAAAAGTGTGAATAGGTTTACGTTTTGTAGCCCACTCAGGGTACTTTACTGTTGTTAAGTTATGGAACTTTTGTTAATGTTGAGTAGTTTATTCGTGCGTAAGGTGTGTTATGTTTTGTCATAGTACATTATATTCTTAGTTCTCGTAATTCTATGTTAGGCTTTATTAAATGTGACAAACAATGTTACGTTGCATATATTCCGTTGGTTAGTATATAAAGAACTTATATTTTGTACTATGGTTTATCGAAATGATACTCGATACTGTGACCTGAACTCATTAGATCAATTAGATCCAAACTAAAGGTCATGGGAGCGGGTGGGTGGGGAGGAGCGGTGAAGGGAGGGTGTCTTGATTTCAGATTTAGCTGATTTCCTGCTATTAAACTGCGGTAAACTATTAACACTTTACTATGAAATTTTTTGACAAGAACTTATTTTTATGTTATGTTTGGATAAAACTTTGTTATTTTTATGTTATGTTTGGATAAAAATTTGTTATGTTTGCAATTATTTGTTGGGGATTATGATATTTAGGTAAAGTTATGATAAATTTTTGTTAAATATTACTATGATAATGTAAATCTTTGTTAGCGTTAGCATATATCTTGATTTATTTTGATCATCTATAGTTGGTCTGTATGATAATCGGACAAGGTTATGATACATTTTTTGCTAAAATATTACTGTGTAAATGTAAGATTTAACGTTAATATGTTAGAGATATGCTTGAAAAAGTATGAATAGGTTACGTTTTGCATGCAATGTTAGTTACTTTACTGGTGTAAGTGTATAACTTTGTTAATGCAATCTTTGGCTGGGGCTGGCCCCAGTTTTCAGCCCCACCTAAAACTGGACATAAAATTCGGAATTTTCAGCCGATTTTGACTATATAAACCCAAAATGTAGCTTTTTTTGGCGGCTCTAAAACCGTTGTTATTCGGCGGTGTTTTTTTCTTTGAACTGTAGTTCAATAATTTCAGAAAATTTTCAATTTTTAAAAATCCATGTTTTTGACTACGTGCATATCAGTTTCAAAATTTTTTGCAAGTGACTTTCAAAACTTGAATAGCATAGAGTGGGTCCATTACCTACAATATCCACATTTGCTTTTATCGATTTTTTGAGTTTTGTGCTCAGCGTTGTAATAATTCCAAACCCATTTTTTTTTAATTAGAAAAGTGAAAAATTGACATATTTTTTTTTCTACTCATCCGATCAACATCAAATTTTCAGGGCTTGTATAATCGGGCAAGATGCATCCTTTTTTACTTTAGATAAAATACCTGTATACTCAATAGATAATTTTTTAAAAAAAATTTCAAAATTTTTTTTGAAAATTGTTCCACAAACAAATCCAAACCTATTGTATATACAAAAAATTATCTAAAGTTAAAAAAAGATGCATCTTGCCCGATTATACAGGCCCTGAAAATTTTGATGTTGATCGATGAGTAGAAAAAAAATGTCATTTTCTCTAATAAAATTAAACAAAAAACAAAATGGGTTTGAAATTGGACATCGCTGAGCACAAAACCTCAACAAAATAGAATAGGAAGGCTGAAATGTGGATATTGGGTACAGGTAAAAAAAATTGGGAAAACCCCATTCTTAACTGGCTATTTCAAGTTTTGGGGGAAAAAATCACTTTGAAAATACATCTTTGGAAAGTTTGACTATGAAAATAGTTCAAAAACAGGATTTGAAAAAAATTGAAATTCTGAAAGAATGACTACAGTCACAGAAAACCGCCAGAAAACAACGTTTTAGAGGGCAAAAAAAAGCTACATTTTGGTGTTTATATTGTCAAAATCGGCTGGAAATTCCGAATTTTATGTCCATTTTTAGGTGGGGCTGAAAACTGGGACCAGCCACAGCCAAATATTGGATCCTCCCCTTATTAACAGTTTATTCGTGTGTAAGTTGTGTTAAGCTTGTCGTTGTACATTATTTTCTTAGTTCATGTTACGCTATGTTAGCTTTATCTGATGTGGAAGAAAAATTTATTATGTTAGATTGTATCTTCGTTGATGGCAGTATGATAATCAATACCAATGTTGCGATAAAATTTTTGTTAAATATTACCCATGTTAAAATATAAATTAACATTGTTATGTTAGAGATATGCTTGACAAAGTGTGAATAGGTTACGTCTTTGTATGCTATGGTAGTTACTTTACTGTTGTTAAGTGTGGAACTTTTTTAACTTTAACAGTTTATTCATGTTAAAGGTGTGTCAGATTTATCGTTGTGCATTATATTCATAGTTCAGATGATGCTAAGTAAGCTTTATTAATGTGAAAACTTTGTTACGTTAGCATATATTCGTTGATCAGTGCATAAAGAATTTATTTTTTGTTATGTTTAACCTAAAATGATACTAGAAATGTGACTTGAATAATAGAATCAAAGTCGATAGTATCATGAAGGGAGGGTTGTGGATATGCTATGGAAGGAGTATTGTGGATGGTTTGATTTAGCTGATTTACTGAATATGGTGTATGTAAACATTACAACTTTTTACATCTAAAATTTATGATCTTGAATCAAATAGATCTAACTAGAAATCAATAGATCAATAAGATGCAATTAAGATCATAGATCATCATAGATCAATACTAGATCAATAGATCAATGATCACGGTTGGATAGGAAGGTTATTATTATGATATATTTTTTGTGCGGAACAAATTAATGTATTTAACTTTCTCAGACTATTTTACTTACAATATGACTTCAATTAAAATAGATCACGGATGGTAGGCAGGGTGTATTGTGGTTTTGATTTCTGTTTTTTTTTTATTTAACTGAAATTTATGGTAATAAAACATGACAATTTACTAAAAATATGACTTGAATCATAATCATTGTAGGTTTGTCATCAATAGATTAATGGATCAATAGATCAAATAGATCAATAGATCAGAGATGGGTGGGGAGTGCTGTTAGATTTATTGATTTACTGTTTTAAGGTATGTAAAACTGACAATTTTACTAAAAATACGGGCTTGAATCAACAGATCAATAAATCAAGAATATAACATAGATCAATAGATCAATAGACTCTGAAAGGAGGGTGGTATTGAGGACAGTATAAATTCTGATATACTGATTTATTACTTTAGGGTATGTAAAACATGACAATTTTAGTAAAAAATATGACTTGAATCAATATATCAATAGATCAATAGATCAATAGATCAATAGATCAATAGATCACGGAAGGGCTGAGGGATTTACTGATTTACTGATTTACTGATTTAGGGTATGTAAAAACGTAAATTTGTAAGTTATAAACAAAAAGAATAATAAATTTTATTTATTTATTTATTATTTTTTTTTATTTTTTCTTGATGGTTCTGAAACCATTATTTTCGAGATCTACAGACCCAATAACATATATAAAGACACCAACATTGTTGTTATACGAATGTTTATTAACTCGGCACCGCACCGGAGCCAGCACCGGTGATTACACTCTGAATCCTCTCTCCAAATTTCAGACTTCTACGAACATTTCGATTTTTTAAAAGGGGTGGGGTCCGCCCTCGGGGGACCCACGGGGACGTAACCTCGTCTATGACGAGGTTACGTCACCATATAACCCCCCTCCAAATTTTAACCCGATAATGAAATTCTAAACCCATGGTAGTATTATATTAGCGGAACTTCAGAGGCTGAGCCGGAGCCTAAAAAATCGATTCCCGTCAGAAATCAATTTTCGATTCATAAACGATTCCCTTCCAGAATGGATTATTCATATCGAGGTATCGATTATTAAAATCGACACGGATTCGGAATCGGAATCGGAGTCGTAGTCGGAGTCGGAGCCGGAGCCGGGGAGTCGGAGCCGGAGTCGGGAATCGATTCTTCGTATCCAAATTTCAGCCTTCTACGATCAATTTAATTTTTAGTGGGCAGCGTCCCCCTTACGGGGGGAAGCAGGGGTACGAAATCTCGTCTACGACGAGATTACGTCATCTATTTCTCGAATGGGACCTCATTATGTGCCTACCGAACTCCGTTCATTCGGTACGCGTCAACAGGGGCGTAGCGAACATACTTTGTGTTTGCTCTCCACGGGGGGAGGTACCCCCTATATACATCCTAGAGACTTGAAATTTCGCACATAACGAGCTTAACACATACATAGAACATATTCCAAGTTTGAAAGCGATACCTTTAATAGTTTTCGAGATATAGGTGTCAGATGTCAAAGTGTTCCAATACTACTTATATATATATATATATATATATATATATATATATATATAATAGTAATATATATATATGATATATATATTATATATATCATATATATATATATATATTATATTAGTGATGGACATGACATCCGCATCCGCATCCGCATTTGCGAACATCCGCACCTAAAACTTGACATCCAACATCCGCATCCGTCATCTCACCTAACGGCCAACATCCGTCATCGCATTCCGCATCCGCATCCTCTTTTGAAAAATGAGGCTGTTGAGGATGTTTTCTACAATTTGATTAAATGCATATAAAAATAAATATTATTTGTCATCTTATACATGGGAGTTTATGGGAATAATTGTAATTTTGAATTTCGATGTCTGTGTGTGTGTATACATATATATATATATATATATATATATATATATATATATATATATATATATATATATATACTATATTATTATTATATTATATATAATATATATATTATATATATATATATTATAATATATATATATATATATATATATATATATATATATATATATATATATATTACTACAATATTATATATATAATATATAATATTATAATATATATAGTATATATTATATATAATATATATATATATATATATATATATATATATATATATATATAGTATAGGCCTATATATTTTGACCCGTGTACGTGGAAGAAAGAAATGAAGCGGAAAGAGTGAAAAGATGGCAAAGGAGGAGGTGGCTTAGAAGGTAGCAAAGGAAACTGATGGATGATATGAAGGAAAGCAAGAGAAAGATTTTTAGATTTGGCAAAGAACGTATATAGAGGAGCGAAGATAAGAGTATGTAATATCAAAGACAAAAATAGAGAAACAGGTAAGCCCAGAGGAAAAAAAACAAAAGGTGGATTGAGTACCTTTGATTAGTTGTTGAATGTGAAAGTGCAGTCGGAAGA